>JAYKTE010135397.1:0-22815 GCA_036873565.1 Xipholeptos notoides | reverse complement strand
GTAATCTATTTAAGCTTAGGTTGGTTATTTTGTGTTCCAAATTAAAAAATATATATTTTGAAAGTTTAATAATCTACATTTAGAATAATGTTGGAATTAAACCATGTTTCTAACTATTATGTACCTGTTTGAAATTTGTTTTGCTTACTTACATGACAATATGCTTTTACTGAAGAATATTCTTATCACAAAATTGACTATTTTCCGATTTGACCATTTCTTTTAATTCTGTAGTTATTAATAAAAACTACAGAATTAAAAAAAGTGATAAAATCACAAATAACGAGTAGGGCTGTGACAATCATAGTCTTTAATAAAAGCACATTGTCACAGGCCTACTTATAATGATGGCAAACATGAATAAGAATATGAATGCAAATACGAATAAGAAATATCAATATGTAATCCATGAGCGTATTACAAATTATTTAATATTAAAATTTAAAATCTCGTTAAAACTGATAGGCTAAATCATTAAGAATCAACAATGGTGATGTATGGACAATGTCCATTGGACATGTATTAGGAAAAAACAATAAGGGTGCAGAATAGAACGATTATTATAGCGTCCAACTGAGCATGCGTTGCTGACTCCTGTGAGTAGAGCCCTCTGCCAGGATCGCTCAGAGATCCGAATATGTGGATCGTGGGTGAGTCCATTTCAAGGGGTGATTCCACCGCAGATTGATAAGTAGATTTGACCTCGAAATATTCCACCATCAACACGTCTATAAAACAAAGCCATTCACTATTTCATATTCCTTTCTATTTTTTAAATCATAAATGATGCTTTAGAATAACTATATTTTATTATTTATTCTTAGATTTTTCTCTATCTGTACTCTTACACTTCTTCATCCTATGTAGATAAAAAAATCAACTACTTATGGATGTTATGTGGAATGTGCTTGTTTCTTTTGCATTTTGTCTTTAAATGTATTTTTAAAAGAAATTTGGCTATAAACGTCTTTAGAAAATCTCCACTTAGAAATGTTTTAATCGAAAGCATTTTTAAAGATCTAGAAAACGAATTAAACATTGTAGTGTGTGGACAATAATGAAAAAATGTAAAGAATTCCATTTATTTTTCGAAAGTGAATGGGATATCAAGTGTTAATAGTTGGACCATTTTCGTTTGTGACAAAAATGATCCTAAATTAAAGAGAATAAAAAGCTCCCCACCGAAAAAACAAAAATTAATAGAAAAGGAAAATATCCCAAACATATGAATAAAGATCTCAGGTTTGCAATTTCCAAGGTAAACAATGTTTTGAAGTAGTAGCAGTACTCCTAGACAAAAGATTAGTAGTAATAATAGTAGTGATTAAGTAATAATAAGACTAATGATGGTGACGACGATGAAGACGATGATGATGATGATGAGGATGATGATGACAATAATCAGAAAAGTACTGGAAAATGAAAACTTAACCCAACAAAATTGAAAGTGAACTGAAGTAGAAAGGTAAAAAAATAAATGATCACGGAGAGGAGCTTGCAATCGCTGATACGGGATTTATTGTCACTCTGCCTTCGGCGGGGCACCGCCATACCTTGGTGGAATCTAATCCGCTGATTCCGAGTGCGAGAGATGACTAATGAACAGTGAAACCCCACAAGAAGTGGCACCATATAGTCCTTGGCTGGGAAGGAGCAGATTATGCTGGATATCACGAGGAGACTTCATGTCACTCTGACTCCAGTGAAAGCCACCTGTCACGCTCAACATTCAAATGTTGTGTGTGACCGGTGTGGGAACTCAATAGTTACTTACTAGTAAAGCAGTAAGAAAATTAGTTATAATAAATAGATAAACAAATAATATGAAATTTACTTGGTCAAGCACCAAACCAAGTTAGACACAAGGACAGTTTTACGTGGTCACATATACCTGGGATTTTTGCAATCAGTGTTACCCTTCACCTAAATGAGTTACTCTCCCGAGTTAACGAGCCTCGTCTGCCCAAGACAGCTGAAAGTGAGTGTAATGGTTCAGACTGGAATTTGAACTCATTTAATATGATTTCAGAGATCAAGCTTCTACCACTGCTCTAACCTCACTGCCCAGATAAACAAATAATATGCATAATGATAGTTTTTGTTTTTGATTGGCTTATTGTCCTCATCTATGGGTATCGAAATAATTCTCTAAATCTTGATGAACATATTTCTCCGCGGTCATTAAGCCAAAAGTTGTGCCACATAAAGTATGAAACATTTTTTAATAATATATTACAAAATGAACACTTTATATTTTCAATCATTTAGAAAGACATTCAATTATGGGAAATACCTGATTCCAACAGAAGTGTAACAAATCTGAAGTTCAAGACTATTATTCGTTTTTCACGCCTTTTAACTTTGGTAAAATGCTCCAACATTCCAAGACGAAAAAAGTTTTAAGTGCGTTTATCCTTCAGATGACATGGTGCATTCATTCATCTGCAAAAGCTTCTAGAATCTATCAGAGATTGTTATTGAAACAAGCTGCTGTGAGATAGTCACTTTGACTGGAATAAACAAAGAAAAGTCAGATATATTGATTTGATCTTATTGATTTCAGTAGTAAAGAGACTTATATCAAGAGAATGATGTGGATGCTTTTATATGCTGATGTAATGGGTAAGGATAGTTCTCAGTTGGCAAAACTATAATCCAAAGTTGTAAGTAATTCAGGGTAATGTTCAACTGTAATGTCCCTAAGATTAGTATGTAATATCTGACAAATGATATTAATAAAATTTATGATAGTAATCATGCCTTATCTAAAAAAAGGTAAAAAAAATGATTCATGAAGAGCATGTTGTCACTAGAAACTGTCAGCTTTAATGATCTGCAAAAGCTGTAGAACTACATTTAAAAAAACAAATGTGTATAAAATCATCGTTAAAAAATTCTGCAACTTTTCATTAGTGAAATTTGGTTACATTAATTCTTTACTTTAATATTAACCCACAGATTAGATGCTGTCATTTTGACTAGCATTCTTAGATCGACGTATTTTGAGTTTTTTGAGGTTTTCTTTCTCATCTTCCTTCCTTCCGGTATAAATTCTGGCTCATCAGGCATCTCGATTTCAGGATAGTTCTGTCCATTGCTCACATTCCACACCGAAATCCTTTAGACCTCGCTTTAGCACATCCTTGAATCTGAGACGTGGAAGACTAACAGTATCTTCTCTCAAAACACAATGTAATACATCGTGATTGTTGTTCACTGCTACGAAATTTAATTCCATCAATAAGAATTTTATTACGAATTGTGTTATGATTTTATTTTTTCCAAAATGTGCAACATCGGCGCCTGTAAAAATAGTACGAAGTTCAAGGGCATGTGTTTGCTTATTTTTTCTTCCAGTCTGAAAAATCCAGAGTTATATAGACCTTTGAGCCAACAGTCTAATATATTCTAATAATTGATTTCAGTCACAGTTTGTTATACAGTGAAGTATTCACATTGTTAGAGATGCAGCATATAGTGAAATGCAAATTAAAAAATATATATTTCCTGTCGTGGAACTATTGAGCTAAGCAAATACTTTAGTTGATTAGGATAATTTTTTCAATCAATATCCAAAGAAAGTTATTTAAGATTAAAATAATTTGTTGCAGATATTTCAACAGTGTACTGAATAATGTCAAAATTTGTAAGCTGTTTGGGTAAGATTAATCAAATTTAAGTTTGTTTATGTGCTTTTTATTTCCGAATTGCTTTTATTTTTTGGTTTTCCTAGGTAGAGCAAAATTCTATGATTAGAAAAACAAGCATTTAAATTTGTTTGTTTGTTTGCTTGTGTTGTTTTAGGTCATTTAATGCCAAGAACAATCATTTTTCATTCTGTGACCTTCACTTAGAGTGGAAGAAAAACTGGACGTCACACTACTTTTCATTGAGCAGATGTTTCACATAGTAAAAATCTAATCATAATACAATTTTTAATAAAGCCATCTTCGATCGCAATGGGTATTATCGCAGTGAATAAATAGCTGAATCTAATTGGTCAGATTGTGGGACAAAGTAATAAAAACATTTTCAGCATCCATCTTGTGGATTAATACTGATGATCAAATTAATGCAACCAGATTTTTCTTAGAAAAAGTTACCGAAAAATAGCAAATTATTTTACACACGTTTTTTTTTAAATTATGCCAGTCGGTTTTATAGGCTATTAAAAGTGATGTTTTTCCGGTGATTAAACGGCCTAAAGGTTTATGTAAAATATAGTTTGTTTGTTTTGATTTTTAGGTTAGTTAATCCAGAGCACAATCATTTTTGGTAAATGTTATTTTTGTACACACGTAGTTTCTTGAATAACACCATATGCACTATATGACCCATAGATGAGGGAAATGTGAAGATTCAAACCTTTCCCATGGTTATTAAAATAAAGACTATTTTACCACACTATACTCATTTTAATATTCAATTTTTTCTTTCAAGAATCTCTCTAAATAAATATTCAATTTAAAAAAATAAAAAAAATTGTACAATTCAAGAAAAAAATAAAAAGTAAATAATGCCCGACTAAATATTAGGACTTTTTTTAGAATGGAAAAAACAAATCATGTAAAGAATGACAAATGAGAAAAGGCCACGAATCAGAAAACGGAACTGATAAATTGAATGAATAAAAAAACAAAAAACTAAGGAAAAGGTTACATCGAGTTATCAGTTTTTTTTAATTGCATAGTTGCCCAAAATAAAAAAAATAAAATAACGATTGATTTTTATTATTTTCGTGACAAGGCCACTTTATCTTCTTTCTATTAGTTTTATCGATCATCTATAAAGACACAAAGCTACAATCACCGCAGCCAACGAGATGACTCGTGAATTCTCTTTGAGACGATAAGAATTTTCTTAATACGTGGTGAACTATTTCAGAGGAAGCAACAGATAAAACGCTATTATAAATTTCAATGAAGAACCATTTTTGTTAGCTTTGGGAAGTTATCAATATTTATAAAGCCATGATTAATCTTTGAAGAAGAAAGTAAGATTAGATACGAAAAAGGATCAACTAAGATTATATTGCGCAACAAATAATAAGCATAATTAGAAATTTTCTTTTAGGCTCGTTTAGAATAGACGCGAGGATTTATATCACATTTAACTCTTTATAGCTTTTCGAATTCCTTGAGAAATGATTCACATCTATCCTTCGAACACTAATCCTCATCTTATTACCTTAACAACATTTCAGCTAATGAACTCATGTGCCTTCTTCAGGTGATCGAGGAAGGTCCAATTTGGAAAGTGGTTAGGCAGCCGGATTCTGGGATTGTAATACGTGATTTCAAATCCCAGTCATTCCTTTTACTTTCACATTTGGACTAATGCCCTTGTTATGAACACTTGCATTTCCCCAGATATAGATTAAGTAGTGCATATGCTTTTATGTAAAAGAAAATCGTGTGGACAAAAGATCGTTTATAAAAATGATTTTTTATCGGCATGAAATGACCTGAAAAAGGTTGATACACCGTAAAACACAAACTAATCAGTTGATCAAATTCACGAACCTTGTTAACGTAATCAGGAGTCTTTACAGAATTTCAAACTTTACCGTTTATTCAATCCACGGGGGTAGAATGTTATCGATCTGTTTATCAATACCATGTAGGTGTCAAGTCTTGGAAATATTTTCTTACCTATTATCGCCCGTTGGTTTAACCCTAATCTTAAAGATTGTGACGGTAACAATGATAACGTTTGGGCCAGCAATTCAAAATATAAATGAAGATATTCAGTGTTTTTGTTTAAATCTAGAATTTATACATTTATAGAAAGTCATTTCAAACACTATTTACTTTTTTAAGGAATCTTCACAATTTCCTTACTTATTCTAAAATACGAAATTTAGCTTGTACGTAATTTAAAGGAAACTTAAACTGAAATATTGTGTGACAAACCTCTTTCATAATAAAAAATTATTCATATTATCTGAGATGTATTTGAGCTTGCAAGCTTTTTATTCAGTACGTTTAGGGTGTGTAGCCTGCATCGTTCTGTTAACCATGGCTGGGTAGAGTGTTGAATCCTTGGAATCTTGATGACTACTGCCTTTGGATGGGATTGAAACATTTGGCTTCAGCTGATGCTCACTTCGAACGGTAGATACTCCAAGAAACGTCGTGAAGATAACAATAACAAGGATGAGGACAGCAGTCCGAAAAATAGTTGTATAACTTATCAAACCTCATCCCAAGGATTCCAAAAAACCAAGCTTTTTCATATCCATCGCCGATCTTGACTTTATTCTATCCAAAAGATTGCTATTGAACCGAGATGCCTCTGTCCCCGAATACAATGTATTTCTCTTTCCTTTGAAAACGTAAATTAAAAATCTTATTCATCGGTTTGCTAAAAGCATTTTATCTGATAAACGTGATGTTTATCAGAGCAACTCTCTTTCATTTTCGCGTTCAATCACAGAGTATCAACGAATGTCTTGCTATCATACTGATTACTTCTTTTTTGATCTGCTCTTTATTCATCGGTGATAATCTGACTCTGTTTGTGTGCATACGGCATTGAAAGAAGCAACTATTACAAAAAATAATACTTTCTTGAACCCAAAGTATTTTCGTGATGAATTCTTAACGCTATTTCAATCATTCTTGCTTGAGCGCACGTAATGGCTGTGAGCAACTTGAGGATTCAACATATGCATAGTGATATAATCTAAAAATAGCTTTGGCTGAAAAATTTCATCAGCTGTCTTTATATATGATAGATTATTTTTAAAACTACAAATATTAAAACCACATATAATGTGAATTTCAAAAATAATTAAATATTTTAAGCGTGTAATATCATCATCTCCTCCTCTTCATCCCTTCTTGGTGGGACATAAGGCGTCCACAATCCAGTGCTTCGTGGGAGTTTAAGCGTGTAATATAGTTAAAGTTAAAGGAATTGAACATTTAGACCCTAAAAGGCCGATATATCGCCCCTGGTAACCTAGAAAAAAGGGCGACACGGCCGATATTTGGTCCTACATGATACTCTAATATAACGGCTTTGAATGGCTAATTGTAATTTTGCCAATTACGTATTGTCTTTTTCACTAGGTATCCCTTTTTACATCAGGATCCAAAGAGTTAATAAAAAATAATCAATATTGATTTTAATGCTAATAAACTGTTGGCATTTCAGTTCGAATCCTAGTTGTTCCATTTACAGTTAAATTACTGTAGGCATTTTAAAGCGTGTTTTAGAATAATTCACAATTACTAGAGGCGAAAAGCTCCTCACTGGCTGAGATTAGCACTACTTATGTTTTTTCGTCATAAAATTTGAAACGATAAAAATTTGAATAAATCGATTTTTGAAAAATAAAGCATAATTTATTGGATTAAATTATCAAATGAGCTTGACATTTTTCTATCGCTATGGAGACTGATTATACAAACGAGTTCTTAAAATTTTAGCCTTTAGATTGAGACCAGATGGTAACAATATAGAAATATTTCACGTCAAAGCAACAAAAATGTTGACCTCTCAACTGTAAAATAAAGAACTATTCACAGAAAGAAATGGAAAATTACGTATGCAGGTACATAGGTTGAAACTGATAAAAAATCCTGTTATATGAAATAAAATGAATGTTAGATATAAGAATAAATATAATAAAAAGGTATTAACGAAAGAGAAACAAAGAGAGACTGGGAGATAAAGAGAGAGAGGGCAGGGGAGAGAGATAGACAGAGGGGGACGAAAGAGAAAGAGTTATCAAAGACTTTATAACCATTGTTTAGATCTTGAAAGAACAGATGACAAAGTTTATTTATATTCATCAAAGAAACCAAATAGACTATATTTTATATAAAAATGTGTAAAAACATGTATGCATATATACATAATAAAAAATAAATTAGACAATTACATCTGAATATGTAGAAAATGATAATAGAAAAATATATAGAAAATATTAGAACATTTGCGCATATATATATATATATGTGTGTGTGTGTGTGTGTGTGTGTGTGTGTGTGTGTGTGTGTATATATATATATATATATATATATATCATACTAGGATAAATATTTACAAACATCGATATGTCAGATTGTGAGAAATTACATCAATAAATGTACTTAATATCATGAATGTAAAAACGCAGGTATCTTAAGTGTGATTTTTTATCTTACTAAAATGGTAAACCAACATTATATGATATAAATTAAGAATCATTATTCCTTTTTTATAATGAGAAAATTTGAAAGTTGATGTAACTTATAAAAGTTTGATATTTCTATGTTTTACTGAAACTGTTTAACATTATTTTTGACAGAAAAGTTGAAAAGAAACAATATTAATTGCGTACGACTTGGACACATGGTCAACTGCCTTTGGTGTCTACCAATTTTCTGTCTCTGATAATAACCAAAGGCAGCGAGAGTGATGCAGTGGTAAACGCTTGGACTCTAGAATCATATTACATGAGTTCAAATGCCAGTCAAAACGATTTCATTCACACTCTGCTGCCTCGGGCAGAGGAGGCTCGTAAACTTGTAGAGGCAACTCATCTAGCAGAAGCGCACAGATCTAAAACCTGCACTCCATTTGGCTAATCGTTTATCTTGCTTTGTTTGCCACTGAGCCGAATGTACACCTTGTTAATTAAATATAGAGACAACCCTTACATTTCGCACATGACGGTTGGCCTTCTTCTGTTAAGTGGGAGTCACCAATAACTGTAACTATAAATACACAATGTGCCTTTTTTCACACATGTCAAATGATTCCAGAATATTTTCTTCGAAAATTGTTCAAATTGATATTTTTAACTTCAAATCTAAACGAACTCAGCTAGTTTATAAAGATGCTGATTCGAATATATTATTTTTTATTTTTGTTTCTTGAAGATAGCATATGGACTTAATCTATATTGACTGGGTATGTACCACTTCCTGCTGTCCATAAACGAGTGTATTAAGTAATATTAAGAAAAGCTTTTTATCAGTAAAGGAATACTAATGCTAGAGTTCTCAATAAAAGCTCTTTACTTAAAACATGCCATCCAGTATTTCCTTTATAGAGATCAAACTTTTGTGCCACCAAATCTCTAATAACCGGTAGTCGTGTACTTTTATGCAGAACATTTTTTTGTCTAATAATATTAAACTGACATAATCTATAAGTTCATTATCTTATACGTTTTGGAAGATTTGTGGAGTCCTTTAAATGCTTCCTTGCTGTCAGGTTAGGAAATCGACTGCCCTCGAGCGTTAGTCAAAGAATAAATCTCATTCACCAAGTATTCTTTTTAACTTTATTTTCTTTGACAGGCATAAACCAAAAGATCACCGAAGTCTGATCCTACATCTAGTTTTCTGATGTATAGTCTTATTTTTTCTATTTAAAAACTATTGCATTCAATGTATTTTTCCACCCCTCTACACCAGATGCAAATCTCCATTTGCACTCAGAACCTAACCTGATGGCCACTAAGTATATCCATTATGTACTAGTTTCGGAATTTCATATAAGCTTATATTTTACATAAATATAAGTTTTCCGTTGTCTTTTCTGTTTTGAAATAAATTCAGTCGCCGATGTAGAGTTTGAAAGGAAGAAGTCACAATAAATCAGATTAATTTGGAAAAAAATTAAATTATACTGAAAATCAAGGGAATTGACAATGAAATGTTTACAAATTCTGCCTTAATGGATTAGATTAAGTGTGTGATACTTCATAAATGATATCAAATTTGTTAAGATTCTATAGAGATTAAATGCTATAACTGTAAAAAAAGTTGTGCGTATTTCAAAATGAAAAAAAAGGCCAAGCTCTCCACTGATGGATATTTTTTTCGCTTTAACCAGAAAAATTTAAAAAGTCATCCTATATATTTATATAATTATCCACTGAACAGATACAAAAATACATCTCATGGGACTTCAAATCTAAATTGTGTTCCGTCTCTATTCAAATCTTCAATATAACTCATTTATAAAAGTCATCAATAAATAAAACCCATTTTTGCTGTTGCTATTTGCTTCCCTAGTTTAAATACTAACCCTTTGGACCCCGAAAAGCCTAGTGACCTAGGGTCAAAAAATGACACAGCCTATATTTCGGCCCTCCATGGTCCTCTAAAAGAACAGCTCTGATAGGCTCGTTGGTAATTTTGCTAAGTCAGGGTTCAAAGGGTTAAAAACGAAAAAAACTCAAGACCATAGCGTGATTAAAGTCAAACACTGCTTTTCTTACTTATCTGCTATACCAGTTAAATATAGATTTTGACATAAGTGCATTATGATAAAAAATGTGATTTCAAACCTAATTGCATGTTTATTGTGCAGAGTGATTGACAGTGATGGAAGGGTCCCTCTTGCCATGAATAGTTATGTGCGCATCAATTTTCTGTAATGAAACTTGGATATTTTTCTTCATAAATTATTACAGCTTTTCTCATGCATCAATTCGGTTATGGGTTTTTTTATGAGTGTACGATCAGTTTATTAATAATAAGTTATAAGTAAACTTTTTTCTAGGAAAAGAAAAGCAAAACTAACGAGGATATGCAATATGAGGTTTGTTTACACTTGGTAATTTGATTCTTAATTATAAATGATGTGTAGATCATAGATGTTTAAAAAATGTATGGAATTTGAAATATTTTCTCGTTTCTTCTGGATAACCTTTACAGCTAATCCGAGTTATTCATTATAACACACAAAATACAATATGATTTCTTTTAGTTTTTAGGTAATATGAATCAGTTTTGTCCACGCAATATTAGATTTGCAAAGAACTCTGTTTGGAAATAAATTTGCTAAGTCAACAAGAAATCTAATTTTTCAACTTCTTTTGCAAACACATACACATACACACACACACACACACACACATACATACATATATATACATATATATATATATATATATATATATTCATTTTTGAAAACTATGAAAAACTACATATACTCAATTCATAGATTAATAAAAACAAAAGTAAATGCAACTTTTGTTGAGAAGTACTTTTACGGAAAAAAATGAATATATGAAAGTTGATTTTTGTTTCTTGGAAATGAAATGCAAAACCTCATTTGCCAAATGACAGAGCTGATTATCCAATCATCAAGCAAATGTGTCAATGATTGTATCATATACAAGATTCACATACCCAAATGTAAACAAGTCTCATAGGTCTGCTTGGGTAGGGATCTAAACCAAGGTTCCTATCGAGGTCGAAGTTAATCATCTGACGAAGACCAGAAGATAAGTTGGCCGAGATGAGGACAACAGTTCACTAATAAAATCATACCTAGATCTTGAAGCCTCCTCTCAATGAATTCCAAATAAATATGTGGTGATATAACACCTATAAAGAAGAGGATAACTGTCTACTAATAAAATCAATACTAGATTATGAAGCCTCATCTCATTAATTCCAAATAAATATAATTACAATGTAAAATTGTACCTTAACATTGTTAATTCTTTTGATCTTATTTAACCCTTTGGGCCCTGACTTAGCAAAATTACTAACTAGCCAAACATGGCCGTTCTATAAAAGGACCATGAACGCCCGAAATATCGACAGTATCGTATTTTGCACTATGTAGCTTGGACAGATATATCGGCTTTTTAGGGTTCAAGGGGTTAATGAAGTCGTTAGGCTTTTCTCTTGATACTCAATCCTTTTTTCTATGAAACTGCTGTCCAGAACATTTCTTACAATTGATGACACTGCATTTTTTCTTCATCATTTTCCCAACATTGTGTAATGTTTATTTTCCTCTTCATTGCCCCGATGTCATTAAAAAAATAAATATATACATCTCTTGGAAGCGCATTGCCTAACCATTTTCTACTTTTATGCCTTTCTTTGTTTCTTTAGAAAACTCTCAATTCTCTTTTTTTTTTAAACTTTATTTTTTAATTTTCTTCCGGCTATCATTCATTTGTTTTTCTTCCTTAAAATTATTTTTTTTTAATTTGTTTTTTTTTTTATTGCTTCTTGTAATACTGGATCATCTGAACGCCTGACCTTCTCGTTCATCCTGTATCTTAATTTGTTTTTTGTCTTTGTCTTTAAATATCGGTGGAAATAAAGTGGAAGCTATTTTTGTTGCAATTTTTCCACTCACACATTTTTTTTGGCATTTTTCTTAGAGTGTGTATAACATTGTTAGAAAAATGCTTTCTAAATTTATATCAAAATACAAAAGCACGCAAGGAAATATATTTTAATTCTAGATTAGCGTTGTTCTATTCACTTCACTTCAACAAAAGAAATCAGATAAAATAAAAAATGATTCTTCGCTTGATTCTAAAAAATTCTAGTCGTTGCCATAGGCTTTTTAAAGTCAAGTTTATCTTATTTTATTGATTTCAAAAAACCAAAATATAAGAATGCTCGGTAAAGATATATAAAATTGGCAGAGAACACCGAAAACTCGAATTTGTTTTTTTATGCATTTTCGGGTGTGGTAAAAATGAATATGATATTTAAATTCGTCGCAAATTTTACGTTTTGATGATATTAATCCGGTTTCTTGCAGCTATTTTCTTACCTACAAGTCATTTGGCGACCATTAAAGTGCATGTACATATATTGTGACATAAATTCGTGCACTTTCATGGCTGCCAAATGATTGTGCTACATAAGAAAATAACTGCAAGAAACCCATTTAATATCATTGGACTGCTTTAACCCTTTGGACCCTGACTCAGCTATATTACCGACAAGCCAATCAGAGCTATTCTATTACAGGACCATGGATCCGTGTCGTTTTGTGCAAAAGGTCATCTGGGCCGATATATTGGCGCTTCAAGTTCCAAGGGTTTAGCAACGATTAGAAGAACTTGAATCGAAACTAAAATGAAATGATTTCTCAAACGAAAACAAAGTATTTTTGCAATCATTAACCCTTTGGAAATATGTGTCGTGTAGTTATGTCGTCTTTTGACCTAAGTCACCAGGACCGATATATAAACCTTTCAGGGTCCAAAGGTTTAAGATGAGTCATGATAATTTGATTTTTTATTCAGTTTTCATTCCCAGCATGAACAGAAAACCTGAAGAAGGCCAATGGATAAACTGGCCAAAACATAGTAAATCCAACAAATACGAAGATGAGGACCATAGTCCGCATAATAAATATACAAAAATTAATCAAAGTGACTCTTCTTGATGATGATCAATTTTCTGTTTTCCAAAGTTGTCATTCTGGATTAATAAATTCTGTTAAAAGAAAAGGAAATCTAATATTTATATCCTAATGGTGAGTTTGTGAATAATTTAATGACAAAATGTTATTAGATGAAGCAGACAAAGCAGACTTGCAACCGATTTCATGCTTTGGACCCTGATTTAGCAAAATTACTGACTAGCCAACCAAAGCCGTTCTATAAGAGAACCCTAGAGAGGTCGAAATAGTTTGCACTATGTTGACTGGGCTGATATATCGGCTCTTATGTCTTCTAGGTTAAACTGACTGCTTGGAAAAAATGTACCGAGACAGATCTTCTGAATGAATAAAACGGTCTTGAGCTTCCGTGTTTTTGTTCCTAAATGCTACTAATTCAAAGATCACTGATTTCCAAACAAGATTTTTACATTATCAACTAGTTACTTACCAACTTCTATGAAGTTAGACTTTTGGATTAAATTACCATATTCTATCGACGGAAAAGAATTCTAAAAAATAAAATAAAACCTTAGTAAATAGTTTAACCCTTTGAATACTGAAAGGTTGATATATCGGCCCTGATGACCTAGGGCAAAAAACGACACATATATTTCAGCCCTCCATCCACCCTCTAATAGAACGGCCCTGATTAGCTAGTTGGTATTTTTGCTCAGTCAGGGTCCAAAGCTTTGATATTGTTTATATCAACTTGACCGTAATACTACTATACTTGGACAAAACATACAAACGGTAGTTTTACTATTTTTGGATACTCATAAAAGCAGAAAATTAACAAGGTCAGTTTTAACGAATTATAAGAAAGAATTGAAATGGTTGAAGCAAAGTCAACGATGAAGGATGTGCTAGTATTCAAAGTGGATGCTTAGTAAATGGAGCTGTAGAGAATTCACACATCCTTTCCGAATGCCCAGTATTGAAAGACAAAACAAAAAAATTAAAGAAAATTAAAATTGGTCCGACTAGTTTTTATCCGAAATTGAAACAGATCTATTGGATTTGAAACCTTTATGCCATATTTTGATCAAATGCTATATTAATTTGGACTTTGAATATATCAGCCTTGACAAACTAATAAAAATACAAGGCTGATATTTCGGCCCATTGTGGTCCTGTAATAGAGTGGTTCTGATTAAGTAATTGGTAATTTTGCTAAATATGTATCGTCTTTTTCGCTAGTTTCCGCTTTTTATGTCAGGGTCCAAAGGGTTAAAATGATATTTCTTTACCTCCCTTTCTCGCTTTTATTTTCTGAGTTTATCTCTTTCCTTCCTGAGTTATTATCAAATAGCTTGCCTCAATACTGACCCTTCACACCGGAAGATCAGTTATTCGGGGAATATAATATATTTGCTTGTGATTATAGTTTTCTCCTGGATTAGAACACTTGTAGCGCCCAGAGAACAATGCGGCAATGTTTGGCATTGCCTCAGCAGATAGACGTTCGTTGGCTTGTTGGTACTTCTTGTTGCTTTTCTCTTGGATTTTTGCCATGAATAGGAATTCGAAGAAGGTCGGGATGGACGTTGACTTACTTTTAACCAAGATGGGTTATTCAAAAGAAAGGAATATTGCCAGAGCGGGATCTGCTTTAATCGATAACAATATTGTAGATAATAGTGCCGACTTCTGTCCCTAAGAATAATCACTGCTCATCATTATCTTTACCGTATTTTAAGTGATAGTAGAATATAAGAAAATAAGATGCATGTATGTATGGATGGATGCTGCACATATGTTTTCTCGTTTGTGTTTTACGGTATATCACCCTTTTAGGTTATTTAATGCTGAGAACACTCATTTTTGGTAAACGTTAATTTTTGTCCATACTTAATTTTTTGAATCACATAAAATGCGCTATTTAACCCATAGCTTGATTGAATGTGGGGATTCATACCTTTCCCGAGGGTATTAGTCTAAATATGGGAGTCGAACATGGCGTACTATGATTCCGAAGCCCGACTGCCCACCACTGGGCTAAATCGACTTCCCCGTACGGAAAACTACTATGCCGAAAAAGGAAAAACATACCACAAATTTGGGTACCTTTTAAATGAAAAAAGACATCGGAATCACACGTAGTTGTGTATGAATTCTAATATTATCTGCATGTTATACTCAACTGTCAATATTAACTGGTATTTACTTACAAATTATAAATGGTTATTATGTTAACTAACCGTGTTAAATTAATTTAGCAAATGTATTTTTGATCATTAAATAAAAATAGAATTGTAATATTAAAAATTAAAGCACATTCTTGTATTATTAGTTTTCAGAAATGTGTTAGTAAAATGAACAACAAAGTTTTGAACAAATTCGTTGTTGGTTACTGTACTGATTCAGTGTTTGTTTATACAGCATAACAAACGTTTCTGACCATTTAATGTCGAGAATGAAAATATTATTTTAAATATCTTTCATTTGTCAAATCATTGTGTAACATAAGTTGAATTGCGTAATCCATAGGTGGAGGGACAGTGATGTCTTTCTCAGCGGTATTTGTCAGAACGTGAAAGGGGCAAAAATACTGATATATAAACTCATCTTTTACGACTCCGAAGTCCAAGTGTTTATATATTGCACAATGTGATAAACATTAATGATAGTTATTTTAGAATATAGAATCCATTTAAAAACGATAATAAAATAATGATTTACAAAATGTGTACAGAAATTTAGACTCACATACAATCAATGATACTCACACATAAATCTTATTTTGTACATTTGTTAAACTCGTTTTTTGTCGAGAACCAATTTGTTATTATTCTTCGAGTATGCAATCAGCATGAATAAGAATAAATCTAAGATGGGCCTGAATGATTAAATACTGGTGCGGGTGCGTTCGAGATAACGACGTTGTGTTAAAAGAAAAATATCCTGATCAATGACCATTTCCATTGAAGAGTAAAACACGTCTAAAAATGATTTATTGTTAATGCAAATCTTTACAGTTTTGTTTACAGAGAGAAGTTTGTTTGCTTTGTATAGAACACGTCAAAAAACTGGTTTCTGATGTACGCTTTGTTCTGTTTTTTTATTTGCATTAAGGATAGGAACATTTGACTTGCTTAATATATACGAATAATAATCGAAAATTGCGAGGGGAGACTTCGGATTTCAATCCCTTTCTAAGATAACCTAAAAATAACTTAGTAATAAATACCCGTGCTGAATAGAGGCTTTGATTTTAGAGTCTATTTTGAATTCTATGATTTCCTTTTGTCCTTCTAAACGGGAAAATTATATACATGACTCGAACCTAAATATATACGATAGGTTTTGATTAGATTAGGTTTCTTGAACGAAAACATTAATCAATATATTTTCTTGCATAGATAAGTGCATATCTATATATTTGGTAAGAAAGTAAATATTAGAATATCAACTACTATACGGGATATGCAGAAAGCAAATTATGTTTCAAATATTCTTGATATTTATCTGCAGTGGACAACGAGATGTTTAAAGCTTTGATTGAGGGCATAGGTCTGTGATTTTGACTAATTTATCAACACAAATATACTATACCCATATAACTAAGGAACACGCATGTATAAATATATACGAGGGTCTTTGAAAAGTAACATCACTCATTTTTAAAGTTAGTATTAAAAGTTAATGAGCTACGAAGATAGGAGTAGTTCCATTAAATCGAACGACTTTTTTGCTTCAGAATTTATTTTTGCACATCAGCTTCTTATTCGTTCAACAGGTGGCGTTGAATGCTGATTGGTTATTTCGTTATATGACTATTTAGCGGTTTTACAATTTTTTTTAATTATGTAGTTATTAGTAGGGCTGTGTCAATAAGCTTTAATTAAAGAGTATTATTGTCTTTACTTGACTATTTTGCGATTTTAAGATTTCTTTTAATTCTGTAGTTATTATTAGGGTTATGACAATATGCTATATCAAATAGTATCCTTGCCATTACGTTCCTAAACTTTGGTGATCTGACTGTAACCAGTGTCTCCAACATGGCATGATCGTTTTATTTATCCTGGGTGTAGTATCATATGTACATGAAAATAATTTTGAATGAAATTATTTCATATATCTTTAATCTTTTCAATGATCACTTCGATTTTCAATGTCTCTCCGGATTCAAACATCATTGTTTTTAGCCCTTATCTCAAGCATCTGCCATACTGAAATAATTAAGCTTGAGTTTCTATTATTCAACAGAAAGTGATATACAATTAAACTCTCTAGATTACTTTTTCTTTTCTTGTGTTACTTTTGAAAACATTTATATTAACAAATTCACAAAGGATTTTAACAAACCATGCAGGGTTATTTAAGAGCCCATCGTGGCTTGTATAATTGGAAAGTAGTTGACTTTAAAATATATTAGTTTATTACTAGGGCTGTGACAATATCCTTTTATTAAAGAATATCCTTGCCATTACTTGACTATTTTGCAATTTTAACATTTCTTATAAGTATGAAGTTATTATTACAGCTATGCCAATATGCTTTTATAAAATAATATTCTTGTCATTTCTGGACTATTTTACGATTTTACCATTACTTTTAATTATGTAGTTATTATTAGGGCTATGACAGTATTCTTTGATAAATGATACTGTCATAACCCTATTTATTACCCACAATCTTTAGTTCATTTAGAATAGTGGACTTAATGTTAAGATTAATTAATTTTCTGATATATTTCAATAAAAGAAAAAAAAAACAAAGAGGTAAAGTAAAAAAAATAGAAAAGAAGAAAAATACAGGCAAAATGGCACTGTTTTTAAAATCATCTGAAGCAGAGAATAAATACTTTAACTCTTTGGACCCTGACTTAGCAAAATTACTAAGAAGCCAAACGGATTCATTCTATAAGATGACCATAAACAGCTAAAACATCGGCCGTGTCGTATTTTTCACTATGTCCCTGGACTGATATATCGGCCCTTTAGGGTTCGAAGGGTTAAATAGATAATGACCGAAATGCAACAGAAAAAATATTTTGGCGTTATGTAAGGGAATGTTTGAAAATTTCTAAGGTCACATCGAACTGCACAATCATCCTACGAATTATGGTTAATGAATTGGGAAAAGTATGAATCCTCACATTCCTCACAGCCATGGATTAAGTAGCGCATATTGTGTTATTTAAAAAATACGTATGGACAAAAAATATCATTTCACAAAAATGATTGTTCTCGTCATTAATTGACCTGAAAAGGTTTATATTGAGTAAAACACAAACAAACATCTGGTGGTCGATCTGTACAACGGTAATAAGATATATATATATATATATATAAGGTAGGTCGATTTTTCAATTTTTTTTAATATCAAAAAGCATAATGCACCGTGTCTATACCTATTAGATACTCATACCAAAAATTAGATCTGAATATTACACGGTTTTTGCTCTTTTGCTGGCTGTGAAAGATTTAACATAAAAATGCACAGAAAAATCTAGGATTTTGCCAGATTTGGCCTAAATATTGATGTGAAAACCATACAATTTCAGTATTGCTGATTTTATTTAACTTACTATTAAAATGGATAATAAACTTTAATATAAATATATATACATATATATATATATCATATTTAATAAATTTTACAATATTCTTTTCCTTTAGTCTCATTTTTAATTTTATGGTTATATATTCCTGGTGTCACTTATATTACGACTAAAAGTACCATATACTAAGTCTTTCAATTCGATTTAGCAAATAAATACAAGATTTTGGAAAAAATATTTCTTTGGATAATTTCTGATGTTATTTTGCAACTTTCCCCCTATTATTCTTTTTACGGTTCCAAAATGTATCTAATCTATCTCTATCTATCTATCTATCTCTCTCTCTCTATATATATTTATATATATATATATATCACAAAAAAGTTTAACCATATTTAAAAAAAAAAGAATAATAACCGACTAAAAGAATAAAAGAAGTTATGGAAAACAGTCGATTAAAAGAATACGATGATTAAATAAATAACTAAAATCAAAAGCGTTTTCTATCATTGAATAATGCATCACTTTTTTTCTTTTAGTCGAGTATTACTCTTTTTTTTAAAAATATGGTTAAACTTCTTTCAGCGCTATTTAAGTTTTGCTCCACCAATAAAATTTATATATATATATAGTTTTCTTTATTCCATTGAATTGTCGTTTACAACTTGAACCATTTTATTCAGAATCAATACTAATTTATATTTTACTTGTCCCTATTTGCAATCTTATATAATATGCTTTAGATCAAACAATTTATCTTGGTATCAGTGTTTTTGTATGTTTGAACAATAAATAACCGGTTTTATTTAAACTTTTCTGCTCGTTCGCATTGATGAAAAATGCTGCAACTGACAGAACATTTTTTGTTGCTTATTGTGTGACTGGGAATAATAACTGTTCAGTAAAACGTAAGAGACAGTAAAATACAGTCAAAGAGCAAGAGTGAAAAAAGATAGCGGGAAGAGAAATCAAAGGAAAAAGGAAGGAGAGATATTGAAAGAAGGAAAGAAGAAGGGGGAGGCAGTAAAATAAGGGAGAAGAGAGAACGAAAGAAAGAATGAAAAACATTTTAAAAAATTGAAAGCAAAAAGAGGGGATGAAAAGGAAAAGAGGGTAAGCAAAAGATAAAAAGAGTAACAGAGGCAAAGAAAAAAGAGAAAATCAAAAGAAGAAAGAGGAGTAGCGAGAAGGAGAATAAGGAGAGTGAAGTAGAAGGAGAAAGAATAAAGGGAAATGAGAAAGAGCGAGAAGTAGAATAAAAATGAGCCACATTTGATAGTGTAGTGTCTTTTCTACTGTTTCTACTTCCCAGTCAGAAAGGGAGACTGGGAAGTAGAAACAAAGCGGAAAAGAGAGAATGGAAAAGAGAAAGTTTGTTTTCTTTTGATTTACGGCATATCAACCTCTTTAGGTCATTTAATGCCGAGAACAATCATTTGGTAAACGTTAGATTTTGCTCAAATTTTTTTTAATAACACAATTTGCAGTATTTAAGTCATAGCTTGAGGGAATGTGGGTATTCATACCTTTACCATGGGCATTAGACCGATTATGAACGCAAATGGAACGACTGGGATTTGAACTCGCGTACTACGATTCCGAAGTCCAACTGCCTATCTACTGCACCGAATCGACTTTTCGCAAAACAAAGTGACGGGGAAAATAAGAGAAAAAATCAGAATATGAAATAGAAGGAGAAAAATAAAGAGTGAATGACATAGAAGAGGAACGGAAAAGCGAGAAGAACTGCAAAATTCGAAAGAAACAAATGTTTTCCCATCTTACGCTTACGAAGAATATATATAAAAATCAACAAATGGTAATGAAGCATGCGGTTCCTACACACCCACCCCGATTAATTTTAATCTAATAATTGCATTAGGAAAGGCCTTTGAAATTAGCAGAGAGTTTCATTGCTGGATAAAGGAGTGCAGTATACACTTAACCGTGGACACATCACAACTTAAAATTAAAATAGGGAAATTTATTTGCCAAAAATGCAAGCAAATTAAATACAAAGCCGTAGAATTTTATTGAGGTGGGGATTCAAACTTGGGTTGGTCATCGCTAGTCCTTATCCTTCACTAAAATGATTCATGACCCATTCACATCTCATAAAAGTACTATGCGTCATTCAGACAGACAAGTCAGACCCCAAAATACCACATTTACTCTATGGACTTAATACCTACTTAAAACAACCCCGGTGATGATGATGGGTGAATAGTCAATGTAAAATTTGGTAAAGAGGGGGAATGGAACTAAAAATAAACAAAAATGATGGTTGGATTATTAAGGCTCAAAATTAAAGTAGATGCCTTAAGGAAGCTACAAATCTTCTGATGCTGATAAGTATTTATGCTTGCCGGGGGTTGAGGTTTGAATGTAAACGGGCATTAACCATAAAGGCGAGGAAGACAGTCCAAAAAAACTGATGTACAAGTGAAGCCTAATCTCAAATGATTACCAATCGGCATGGACATGTCGATCTTTGTTTTTTTATATAGTTGGTGTGGAAGGCACCGTTCTGTGTAGCAGTCAATATGGAATCTCCCCTGGAGTACAATCTAAGTGTTTATTTTTATATTAGGTTCCTTGGGCATAGCTTTGGGTCTAGTAGTTTTCTGGTCCTTCTTAGGTATTCCTTGTGGATCACTCTCCTCATTTCTACTCGTTTGATGGTATGTTCTTCGAGGATACCTAGGTATTTTCATTAGAGCATAACTAGCTAATAACATCACCAACAGCATTATTATTATTATTATTATTATTGTTATCAAAATTATTATTATTATTATCATCTATATATTAATAGGACAGCTTGTCTGTTCGTTAGTTGATTCTTTTGTGTGTCACACCAATATCAAAAGCAACGGCATTATCTCCCTTTAAAGTAATCCTTAAGTTTTGAAAACCATTAAAGCAACCCCTTTACAAAGATTTGTCAATACAGTTTACGGTTTGAAATTGAATATTTTATTTTATAATTAAAAAAAGAGTCATGTTGAGGTAGGTAGTAAATTTTAATTTATGATTGTGATGAAAACTTTAAAAAGCATTTCCAAGCAATCAATTTCCAGTTTTGAACTATATCTCAGGATTTGTTTAACTTTAAGAATGTTAAATTTACTTTCCGATATTTCAACTACTGTGGAATTTCCACAGGTTGTGCTAATAATCATAATTGTTATTATTATTATTTCAATCATCAGCATTATCATCATCGAATTTTTCTCAATCTCTGTATAGTTGATCTCATTACCGGAAACTAAAATGTGTAAAGAGAGCGAATGCAAATATAAGTTTCTATATTTAACTGATTTCTTTAGCTAGCGTCTAAAATATTATTGATGTGATTATTGATTTTAACAAGCAGGTAAGAGTATTCGTGATTAATAAATAGCATTTGGTTCAAGATTTAAAAAAGAAGAGAAAACAGCAAATGAATTCCTGTGGACATGACCGTTGCCTAAACTATGTAGCTAGTAAAAAAACCAACATTCCCCTCTATATATTTCAATTATAAAATCTGAATATTGCCCATGAACCTTTGAAAACTTGCCAAAACAAAATACTTCGCAAGAATAACAACATTTTATAAGCGAATACAGTCTGAAAATAGTTGATTTAATGCAGAGATCCACAGAATTATCTAATTATTATTCTGGTTGGAGGAAAGTCGTGACTATTTTTTTCATTTTTTTCACGAGGAAAATCTTTCAAATACAAGAACAATTTTGACTATTATCTTTATATTTTGCATTGTTTTCTTAGGCTAAATAAATCCATTAATATAGATCTTTTAAATAATCTAATGTTTTTTATCAAATGAATAATTCTTCGAATATGACGAGATAATATAAGATATTTTTTTGTCATAATTACAATTGTTTTTTGTTTTTTTACTTTACATCGTACATGTATTTTATTATGAAAGCATACTTGCTTAACTCTTCATTGAATATATATATATATATATATATATATATATGCACAAATACATTATATATGTGTATATATATATATATATATATATATGTGTGTGTGTGCGTATAGCACGTTGAGAAACAACGTATATTTCTGAGTATTTACAGATACCAAAATTAAAAGAGATTAATAAAAATGTCTTTTTTTAAAGTATCAAATTAAATTTATTTCAGTTC
>JAYKTE010135286.1:0-13232 GCA_036873565.1 Xipholeptos notoides | reverse complement strand
TTGAAAAAAAAAAATTGTTTGTCGTTAATGTGATTCCTCACCACGAATCAATCCTTACAGAGATGGACACTGAGTCACCCCCACACTAGACATACACACAAGACAAGTGAGATGGTAGCCTTCTGTGCCAAACCAGTGCTGTAACAGGAGCATGATAATGTAACCCAAAATTTGGGTGCACCCCTGCCAATGGCATCTCTCTTGGAGGCCCAAAGGAGACAGCGAGCAAATGCAGTGAATGCCTCTCCGGAACATGGGGCCCAGAGCAGACTGGTGACGGGCGAAGGGAGAGGAAGGCTCACTCATAGTCATAACGTAACAGTGTTGGATTTCACCTAAATGAGTTGACAGGCACTATCTATATGGGTTTTGAGGAATCTGTGTTGTCCTTATGCTTAGTTGCGTTATCAAACCCCATCTGCCCAGAGTAACCGAATGTGAACATAAGGATTCAAGTGAAATTCATACTGTTAGTCCAAACATTTAACCATTCACATACCACCACTTCTCAAGTAATACCTGCTTGCAAGGGTGCTAAATTATTTGAGGACTATTTAAATTTTTAAAATTAATATCTAATATTTAGAACACCAATTTCGTACAGATTGGATTATTAAGACACATAAAAAAAAATTTCTACCACCTTTATGCCCTTTGTCAATGCACAAAATTGAATGAAAACTATTGTATTAATACTGACTTTGTTTCAAATAAACATTTAAGAATAGTTTTTGATAAAATCCTATATTAGTGTAGAAGAACACCTTTTCTATTTATTGAGTGATTCATTAAAAGAAATGCAAAGAAGGGTAATAAAATTTATAAATAGTTTAGAACCTCTTTCATATGAATAGAGATTAGGGATAATTGATTTAAATTTCTCCTTAAAACTTATAATGTGAAGAAAAAAATGCATCAACCTTGTTGTAATGGAATGACCTAGAACCTCTCCATACAAAAATACTTATTGTAGAATTACTCCTCTAATGTGATTTGGACAGCAAGAGCCTGAAGCAGCCTCCACTTTGTTTGTTAAATAGTAATTAGTTTGGTAATGATTTTTTTATTGGACTGTTGTCCTTATCTTAGGTGTTATTACACTACGTTTCGGCCAACTTGTCCTTTGGCCTTCGTCAGGTGGTTAACCGCAACCTCGAATAGAAACCACCTGACAAAGGCCAGAGGACAAGTTGGCCAAAACATAGTGTAATAACACTTATAAAAAATGAGGACATTAATAAAATCATTACTAAATTGTGAAGCCTCATCTCAATGAATTCCTAAATAAATATAAGTAGTTAGTTTGCTTATATCCATGAGGTGAGGGTCAGTGTTTGAAACAGGAAAAAGTGTATAACAGGATAGAAAGTGGTTTAGTGGATATTAGAATAATTAGTATTATGACAATAAAACCGTTTTATTCACAGATAACATTAACATGTTGACTACCATCATATTCCTTTTTCAACATCAAGTAGCCAGTGTTGCAGATTCTTGCAAATTTCAACAATATACTGTTGTTACCAAAATTACATTTTTCATGAGACTACATATAAAAAGATCAAAAACAACCATTTATTTAAACTTCAAAAGGGACTTTTTTTTTAACTTTTGGAAATTGTAAATATTGATACTTTGCTCTAAAAGCTGAGAAAGTCTATTGTTTATTTATAAACTGTTTCTCTAAATGGATGCAAATATACCATTTTTTAATTACATTTCTATGTCCAATTCAATATAAATAGCTTTTTTAACTCTTAAAAAATGATAACATCTGATGCATAAACTACATATGTTTGTCTAATAGAAAAAAAAAATTGGTGGACCTGTCGAACATTGCCCCCCTTATAAATTCGGGGTTTTTTTTTTTCATTTTTTAAAAAAGTTTTCTGCAGATATTATCGATTGGGCACCAATATACCAGATTATTAAAAAAATTGGGAAAAAAAAATATTTAGACATTTCTTTTGGGGGGTGCTCACTTTTAGGTTTAAAGCTATAGTAAATTGATCCCCCATATTGGAAACAAACGCTATAAAGAGTTACTGCCCTTAGGGTCGAAAGGGTTACTATGTCCCCTCCCCAATAGAACCAACTGCTCTTATCGAACTTTGCTAATATGATATATATTATAATGATATAAGTCAAAACTAGCAAAACAAAATTTCATGCATGCGCCAGCCTTTGGGGAGCGTGCCTTATTTCAAGATGGATGTAAAAGTGAGCACCCCCAAAAAAATGTCTAAATATTTTTTTTTTCCCAACTTTTTTTATAATCTGGTATATTGGTGTCCAATCGATAATATTCTGCAGAAAAACTTTTTAAAAAATGAAAAAAAACACCAAATTTATAAGGGGGGCAATGTTTGACAGGTCCACCAAAAAATTAAATATATAATTTGAAAAATTTGAACTGTCAATTGTACTCAAATTACCCCACCCCTCAAGAGGTGTAAGAAGCACATTGGGAATGACTGATGTGGAATCTTTCCTCTCCCCTTTAAAAATTTTTTAAATATATTTTTGCTTTTTAAGGTTGATCTTGTGAAATAGCTTGTTTTTATTTTTCAGTGCTATTATTTTATCTTTTTTATACTGAAATCTTTTACTGTTGGTTAAATATTTTAATTTTTCTTTACAGGTACAACTTTAGCCCCATCTGCAGGTACATTAGGATTGGCGAGCAAAACTCCTGCAACTATAGCTTCTGCTTTAGGTTAGATTTAACAGAATGCCATATCCCCATCCCTGGCATATACTTTTTTTTTTATATATCTTAATTTTTATCCTGTCACATTGTCATTTATAAACTTGAAACAAACTTATATATTCATATTTTATAATTTTTCAAATGAAATTAAATCAAAATATATTGATTTTACAAAAGAGTCTTTTATACTTGATTTCTGTGTACTGGTGTTGTATGATTTCATAAGTATGAACCCTACTAGTTTTTATTCTCAAACATGAGCTTTTTTAATCCCATAACATTTAATGAGACATCTTTCCTGAATACTACCTAAGTCTAATAAAAATAGACAAACACCTACAATATTTTTTGTAATGTATAGATTTTTATAACAGTAGAAAAAATTGTAATAGGGCTTCTTTGCTTATTCCTTATTCTTCAAAGGATATTTATTACTAGATCTTTAGTTTTATAAGAATTATCTGAAACTAATTTATTCTTAGCCGAAGATTTTTAGTGGTGATTAGACTGCATTTAACATGAGTGCAGTATTAAATATCATTTTGGGCTTCTGTAACTACAAAAATTTGATTTTCTTTCATAAATGCTGACTTTAGAATATTTGAAAATATTTCTCTAATTTAAATTCTCAAGTTACTGTCTTCCATATTGTCACACAGATTAAATTTTGATGAAAAACATCCTTTTCCTAAAAAAGAAAACAAAAAAAAAAATACTTGTGAATTTGAAATTTATTGATTTAATGTTTGCACGAAATCAAAAGAAAACCACTTTCTTGTACTTTCAGTTGTACCAGCAAAACCTTCATTTTCTTTTCCAACGACAACAACACCATTAAGTGTTCCAAATACTTCCTCTACTCCAACAACTACAGGACTCTCTTTGGCTGTAAGTAGCACACCAGCATCCACTACTGGAACCACAGGAATGTTCTCCCTTGGAACTACATCAACTGCAACAGCTACTACAACCAGGTAAACAATTATACCATTTCTTTTCTATTACAAAATTATTCATGTACACCTATTGTTCAGACTGTTGTCTTCATCTTTATTTAGGGTCCGCCAAAACAATGGCCCACTAAAACAATTTTTAGACAGTTTTAAAATCTACTAAAAATTGTGGAAGTCAATTAACATGAAATTTTCAATGATTTTTCTATAAAGAATAAACATTATAATTCAGACCTTTTTTTTTCACCTTTACCTACTCAGAACCAAGCAGTGACTTGTACTTTTGGAAAGAATAAAGATTGTAGGGGAAAAAAATTGAAATGCGAACTGCACTTTTGAGATATATGAGAACGAAAATCCAAAATTTAAATTTGTAAAAAAAATTTTATTTTTGTTTTAACCTGTGAAATTTGTGAATATATATTATCAACAATCATCTTTCAAATTATCCTAAAAACAATTTTGCTATTTAAAAAAAAAAAATTAGATTTGAATTTTATTCAAGATTTTTTAAAATAAATCTTTCAGAAAATAAGGTGCTGCTTATACCATTAAAAAGAGGATGTTTTTAAGATTCGAAAAAACAATATTCTAAATGTATAATGCAGTTCCATGGTTTAAACTTAGCTATTGGTAACTAATGCAACTCAACTGAAACAATGCTTCAGTGGGTCCCCTGTAGACTGCAGAGCACAAAATTAGTGTACTGTTATAATTGTTATAGGTTAGATTTACTATTATTGATAGGTTAATTATAAAATTTAAATGAAAATTGAGTAATTCAGTGAGTAACATTCTAGTCCTGAAGTTATTCCAATTGTCTTTAGGAAAAGTAAAATAATTTTTGTTAGTAAAATTGACTTGGGGTAGAAATATATATATTAGTTGTGACAGGATACAGGAGAAAAAGTAGTGATAATGTCACTGTTCAGCATTGAGCTTGCTTAGAATTTTAGCTCTCAATATTTTTCCAGAAATATTTTCTCTCTCTACTTTTGCGTAACTACCATTATTTAAGAAAATGATTTTTCTCCTGCTTTGTTAGGTTTCATAGAACCATGAGGAAAAGTTTCCCTTAAATAACATTACACTATATGATTTCTTGGTTAGTTTCCCTCTGAGCATCTGCTAGGATACCAATTTCACCCGAGCTGCAGTGCAGGAAAATATTGTTTACTTTAACCTCATTCTGACCAATAAATGTGATGTATCCTTTTATATTTGAAAACTAAAATTTACCTCCTTATTTTACATACAAACATACATGTTAACAACTTCCCATCTCATGCTTCTACAAAATATATATCTATTCTAAAAGCACTTTGTTAGATTTCTTTTTCAATCTTCTGGCTTATTTATAGATGTAAAAAAAAATTTAAGTTTTAGTGAGAAATTGACAAAACTGGTGACCAAAGTTCATTTAAGTATTTTTTTTATTTTTAGCAGTCTTCTTGGCGGTACTGCACCTTCAGCTGAAGTCCAGATGAATTTCCGCCAATTAGAAGAGCAAATAAATAAATGGATGTTAGAATTAGAAGACCAAGAAAAAGCCTTTCTTCAACAAGCAACTCAAGTCAATGCCTGGGATCGTTTACTTCTTGATAATGGAGAAAAGGTTTGGCTTTTTGTTTTTAATTGTGTTAAACAAAGACCCATTTCAGAATTATGACTTGTGGTTTTTCAAGAACAAACTTTTCTTGTGCTATGAGAAACCTTGAGCCAAAGAGTTCTTATAAAAAAGGTTTGCCTTTGTGAGGTTAATCTGATTTCCTGCAAATTTCATAACTAGGACTTATGATCTAAACTCAGCTCCATGCAAAGAAGGTATCCTTTAAAAATGATTCAAGTTATTAAATATTTTGTGGTAGGAAAACAAACCACCATTCTTCTAAAACAGAAAAATTGCCTTAATGACTATTGAAGATATGCCTGTTAAAAAATAATGATTGTTTAGAATCCAGGTACTCTTTTTATACAAATGTAAGTTTGCATTGATTTTTTTTTTTTAACATGCGTATCTTCTTGATTACTAAAGATACATCAGTTAAATCATGATGTGGACAGGGTGAAAATTGACCAACAAAGATTGGATAATGAATTGGATTTTATCCGTTCCCAACAAAAAGAACTTGAAGATTTGCTGACTCCTTTAGAAAATTCTATGGAACAGTTACCTCCTCTTAGTTACCAACACCATGCAGATATTGAACGTGAACATACGTAAGTTTCATTTGTTTGTTTTTTTTTAGATCTAAAATTGAATTAAAAAAATGGTTTTAACGTTTTATCATATTGCTACCATTCACTGTAGGCTGTATAAAGTCTGCCTTCATTAATTGAAACTATTTTAAACTTGGGATTTCTTTTTCAAAAGGTATCAGCTTGCTGAAGGTATTGATGGCCAATTAAAGAGGATGGTGTTGGATCTTAAAGAAATAATTGATCATTTGAATACCACCAACAGTTCAGAAGAAAATACTGATCCAGTAAGATAACTGAATTTTTATTTCTTTGTTTCTTTCTATGCAGAAAAAAAAAAAAAAATCAAAATATTTAACAAATGAAATTCTCTTTCAGATTCATCAAATCACTAAAATCTTAAATGCACACATGGACTCTCTCCGTTGGATTGATCAAAATGCAGGTATGTCAAAGATTTTTATTATTTTATTTCCTAACCCTTTTTTTTTCTGTACATGTTTAATGATTTTTTTTTTCTTTTAAAAGGTTTGTTAAATAGAAGAGTTGAAGACATTTCTAAACAAATGGAATTACAAAGGAAAGAACAAGAACGAAATTACCGCCTTGTTTATAACTAAAGCTTTTTGGAAATAAATAAAAGAACAAGTAAAATTATTTCAATTGTTTTATTTTCTTTTGGTTTTTACAGTCTCAGGTCTTTTATGCCACCAAAGCAGATGCTGTGGAGGATTCACTGAAAGTAAAAAAAAATAAAAAAATTATGTATTGAAAATTCAAACTAAACAGTCAAAATGGAAGATTGCGGAAAAAAAAAAAAACTTATTCTACTTACTATTTCCAATTTGGTGGGAGAACCCTCTTGGTCTTATAATAACGAGCCAAACGATGAATCCTGCTTTCTACCAGAATAAGACGGAACTTAGAATCTTTGTCCTAATAAAATGTAAAAAAAAACAAACACCATGAACGAGATGTAAACAATTGTATCTGGCTTGCTTAAAATGATATTTTTGCAAACAAAAATATTCCAACTCAGATACAAATCATCAACAACAAATATTCAGACATATGCTTGTCAAGGATTTATCATCATAGTAGGGTGTGAATACAGTTGTTTTCAAGTTAAAAATTTTATATCAGTCTTCATTAAAATTTACTATTTCAATATCAGATCAGAAAACAATCTTTAAGTATGTGTGGTTTAGTTTTTTTAGCAATTTTATTTCACTGGAACGTTTTTTTTACACACATACCAAATTTAAAAATAGGTTTACTTTTGTTAAGGTAGGAAGAATCAAATTTTTTCTTAAGGGTTATCTTTTTGCATATAAGTATTTGATATATTTACTTGGTCAAGCACCAACCCAAGTTCGGCACAAGGTGATTTTTTATGTGCTCATTAACCCTGGGCTTTTGTAATCAATGTTCCCTTCACCTAGATGAGTTACTCACCCAAGTAAACGAGCCTCATAGTATTTGATATGCATTTATAAAATATTTCATAAGTTTTTACCAAAACTAAAAAATTTGAAATGCAAGAAATTAAGTTTGCATTTTCCTTTAAGGAAATCGCTAATTCTTTGTAAAATAAATTATTCACAAATGATAGTATATTTCTTTTATTATGGTGAGTTTTCCAAGATGATGTTTTTATTAGATTAAAATAGGTTAATATATATTCAGAATAGAAGAATCCTAATTTCAGTCGAGGAGACATTGAATTTTTTTTTTTTTAAATTACCATATTCTATCAGTTCTTGAAAAATATAAAACTTAGTTTTTGTTCTATCTTCAGTAAAAAGGGAACAATCAATTTGACACTGAACAAATTAAAAAGATACCAACTCAGATACAAATCATCAACAACAAATATTCAGACATATGCTTGTCTAGGATTTATCATCATGGTTTGGTGTGAACACAATTCAATGTTTTTATGGACTAATCAAATTCAATTATCAAAATAAAACATTTTGTTAGAAAGTGGCAACTATGTTCTGTTAATAGAACATTCTCAGAGCTGTATTTCTTTTTTTCATATATTGTAACAGCAGTTATAATGTAAATGAGGCTGTCATGTATAATAAGAAACGTTTAATAGTAAGAGTTGCTTTATTTCCCATGAGTTTTTGGCAAATCATTACTATGTAAGGTTTTGGTAAATGCAAGTGTTTTTGGGTGAATATAAGTGAAGCGATTGTGATAACATAAAAGTGAGAAGAAAGTATTTTATGAAGAGATAAATGCTATTCCACTAACAGCTGAGATCGGTGTGAAGGAGAACTCATATAAACTTTTAAAACCTAGAGAGGTGGGTGAAGAAGAGGTTAAAAAGGCAAAAGATATTTCTTCCTAACAAAATATTTGAGTAAAAAAAAAATTATGTACTATGATTCATAATTTTACAATAATAAACTAATATAAAGTACACCATCTCAGATACAAATAGTCAACAAGAAGTATTCAGACATATGCTTGTCAAGGATTTATCATCATAGTGTGGTGTGAATACAATTGTGTTTCTTTGATGGACTGATCAAATTTTATCAAAATAGAACATTCACATTTTGTTAGTAATGTCAAGTACTTTTTGTTAAATAGAACATTCTCTGAGCTGTCTTTTTCATATATTGTAATAGTTATACATCATAGCCTCATTTACATTAAATACCAAAAAAATGTTAAATAGTGAAAGTTTTATTTGCCCTTGATTATAGTAATGATGATTTGCAAAATAAAGTAATGATTAATAAAGTGTGGAGGGGAATTCATAGGACTTAAAATCTTTTAAATGTAGAGAGGGGTGGATAAAGAGATTAAAAAGGCAAAAGATATTTTTATAAACAAAATATAAAATATTTGAGTAAAAAAAAAAAGGCTTGGTCACTAAAATATTTATGTACTATGATTAATAATTTTGCAATAAATTATTATAAAGTACACCATCTCAGATAAAAATAGTCAACAAGAAGTATTCAGACATATGCTTGTCAAGGATTTATCATCATAGTGTGGTGTGAGCACACAAATGTGTTTATTATTAGACTTATCAAATTACATAACCAGTTTAAACTGCATGAACTCACTGAAATATACTAATTGGCATTTCAAGATAGATAAAAATTTATGAGTATTAAAACCTGTGTTGATTTTTAGTAAGGTTCCATTGTCAATTAAAAAGTCAAAATTTCTATTTGGGCAATATAATTGTTGTAAATTTACATCCATGGAAATTGAAAACTAAAGGACTGATCAATAAGTACTTGAATCAAGTTAGACAAGTTGAAATTGGCTGAACTTAAGAGAATTAGTTTTAGGAAAACTTAATAGACAATCCAAATAAAACCAAATATAGGTTTAAAGTTTTAAAAGAATGTAAACTGTTGTGATATCAGAACAGGTTTATATTATGTTCGAAAAATCTTAATGAACAGTAGTTTTAGTTAAATCATAGAAAAAATATTTGAGAATATTCTAAATTATATTTATATTATACTGGAATTCAAATACATGACAATCTGGTTTAAATTATAACACTAAAAGAATGCAAAGATTAACAGTGAAATAGTTACTTTTTCTCTAAAGGAAGCCAGATTACTTTCTATAAACATAATCTTGTAAAAAAAAAAAAATTTTATGTACACCATCTCAGATACAGTTATCAACAAGAAGTATTCAGTCATATGCTTGAAGAATTTACCATCATAGAGTGGTGTGCATGTAGGCTCATAAACAAAAAAATTTTTTCTCTTTATCCTATTCTGAAATTCAATTTATTGGATCAAATTTGAATGAAAACGAATATAAGACATGAAAAACAAAATTTGAAAAAATTTAATTTCTTTTAACTGATTTTTTTTTTTAAATCTACTAACCTTCCTGTTTATTTCCATGTGTTTTCTCACAGAGACTGCTTTTTTGATCAAATGATAAAGATCTTCAGGAATTTTAGGGGCGAGCCCCTTAGCCTTCAAAATTCTCAAAATTTTGTTGCCAGTAACAAATCTAACTTGGGCAACACCATGGGAATCCCTCAAAATGACACCTTTAAATATATAAAAAATTAAAATTTAATCTGAGAATTTGTTTCAATTTTCCAATAAGCTAAAATATCTTGTCACTCAGAAACTAAACTCATCAAATGATTCAGAGAGCTGGGATTAGTGTTATATCATCATGGTGACATCCCTCAAAATACCACCTTTAAATATATAAAAAATTAAAATTTAATCTGAGAATTTGTGTATAGTTAAACAGGTTTCAATTTTCCAATAAGCTAAAATATCTAGTCACTCAGAAACTAAACTCATCAAATGATTCAGAGAGCTGGGATTAGTATTATATCATCATGGTGACAGTTGATAAGTTATTTATTAGGCATATCCAAAAACATTTTCTTTCATGCTGTTACTCCATATATTTGAAAGCTTATTTCTACCAGTATTTTCAATCTTTTTTTTTAATTAAAAAAAAAAATAAAAATAAAAGGAAATTGTTTTTTTTTTTTAAATAAGTTCTAAACAAAAATGTTTCCTAATATTTTTTTTGAATGAATGAGACTTTTTTTTAGAAAATTGGGGGAAAAATGCCATTTCAAAATATTGAAAAAATTATTTCACAGAAATTAACATCGAATAAATACCTCCAGTATTCGTATACAAAAATTTGGTTATATATATTTTATCGTTACTAAATTTTAAAATTAATTTCCTTACGGAACGGGTTTAAAAGGACTGCTTAACCCGAAAGTTGGCTGCACTTTATTTAGTAGAAGATAATAAAAAAATGAAGATACGGTAGCCCTCTAGCCCCACCAAGTGATGACAGTCATAAATCACAAAGTCACAAATTTCATTATCTTAACTTCACTGCTAGCAGCAATGACTAAAAGAAGCCTTGAGTTGACCTTAATTAAAAAAAAGTTGACTCCTAGTACGAATAAGAAAAGGATTAAATTTTTCATGAAATATTGGCTTATATTAAATTAATAGGATTTTCCCCATTATCACGTGTCATAGTTTTAGTTTAAAAGTAGTTTATTTAAAAAAAAAAAAAACATGAACTTCTGAAAATATAGAAAAATAAACAAATATGAAAATTCAAAATTTCCAACTTAGTGGTCATTTTTAAAATAATGGCATCACTTTTTCAAGGAAAAAAAAACAAAAACAATATTGTGATATGTGACAAAACTTTATGAGACTTAGTTTTTTACTAATTTTGGATTTAAATATAGGGGGTGGGTTAAAAATTCAAAATAATAAAAGGCGTTTATAATTTTTTCTTTATTCAAAAGTTCATAAAATTTTTTACATAAAAACTTTAAAAAATTGGATAAATAGAAAATATTAAAACTTTAGAGTGTTAAAATGTAATGCATTTTATCCTGTAAAATTTTTGCATTATTTTTTTCAATAGATTAGGGTTTTATGGACCAAAGTTTTAATTTAATTCCACATTGTTTAAGAAATACTGGAATTAGCATAAAATAAAAAAAAGGTCACTCAGAAACTAAACTCATCAAATGATTCAGAGAGCTGGGATTAGTGTCATATCATCATGGTGACAGTTGATAAGTTATGCCTTTGCGCAATCCCACATTTTTTGAGAAATATTGGAATTAGCATCAAATTAAAAAAGATAAGTTGAAAAACTTGCTTTTGATTCTTTTCTAGAAGAAACATTTCCTTCAAGGATTATTAAGAATCAAAGAAAAACTACAGGTCATTTCACAATCTACAATATTGTAATCATAATATTAAATTATCTCTTTTTAAATTCTAAAAGCAATATTCTAGTAATTTACTTTGTTTATCCAATTATTTTGAATGCAACATTAGGTCCTATAAAGATTGTAGCAGGATATTGAAGCTATTTTAAGATTTACTGAATTAGGTGCAACACCTGGGTTTGGTTAAGAGACAAAGATGAAAAAAAGATCTAAATTTTAATTTTTGTAGAAGAGGAAAAAAAATTTAATTTAAAGATATAACTGTAAAATTAATTAGGTCTACTTGTGAAGGAGTTCACTAGACTCATTCAAAGGATATCAACACAAAATATCAGTATACGTTCACTTTATTCAGTCTATTAATCATTGTCAAGTGAACAAACACAGCAGACAAAAAACATGCAAATGTTAAAAAGATTAAAAAAATTTTTTTTTTTTATTAAAGTCTACAAGAAAATGGATTAATTTTAAAATGTGGTAACATTATATATATATATATATATATACAACCGAATTCGTGTATACAAGCACTTGAAGTAATTATTGACGTTAATTACTGTGAGATCATTTTTTTTTTAAATTTTTGGTATACTTTTTAAAATTTCAACTAACTTTTCAAAAGCTTCCATTCATTAAAAATAATATTAGGGAACATTTTTGTTTAGAACTTATTTTTGTCAAAAATTTTTACTTTTAATTTTATTTATTAAAAAAAAAAAAAAATACATTTTAATGTTAGAAATAAGCTTTCAAATATATTAGCAGCATGAAAAAATTTTTTTTGGGATACACCTACAAAACCAGTTTAGTGTATGTAAATTTTGATATTTTAAGTATCAAAACTGAAGTATTATTTTGGTTAACACCATTTCATACTATATAGATTTAAACTAGCAAGAAAAGAGGCCTTAATAAAAAGTAACAAGTTTTAAAATCTAAGTTGATAGGAGTAAAGCATATTGTTAACTTTGAAAAAATTAAATTAAAAATATCCATAAAAAAATAAATATTTTGTATGAAACTTTATTTGATTCAAAATTGTTTTAGCAGTATTTGAGGGCAAGAGTTGGTTGCAGTAAAAGTGGGAAATGTTATATTTTTAAAAAATGTCAAGATGAGTAAATCTGACAACTATTTAGAAATTAAACATGGGTTAGTAATTTTGATTTTAGAATTAATTTTATTAAGCTACCCCACCCCAAAATAAAAAGTGAGGCATCAGTGTAGCGTATAATTTAGATACATATCAATATTCAGAGGCAATTTCATCATCATTTGCCATCACCAATTTACATCAATCAATACTCATAAAATTGTTTCACTACAAATACAAAATTAAACTTTTTCAATATACAAGTAATATCAAGTTTTCATGCAATTAATCTTTTCTATAATCATATTTACCATAGATGCACTATAAATAAAAAGATAGAACTCACCAATCTTAGATGGGGTCAAGCCTTTTTTAGCAAGTTTATAAATCTGTTCCTTTACATCTTCAGATGTAAGTTTCAGCCACTAGAAAACAGGAAAAAACATTCATACTTAATAGATTAAAGTAGTATCCGGCATTTTCTTAAGACGTTTTCAGTTTCTTTCAGTTTTCTTAAGAAAGTGTATTTTTTAATATTCTACC
>JAYKTE010135175.1:0-13232 GCA_036873565.1 Xipholeptos notoides | reverse complement strand
CCTGAATTCATCTTTAGCCCAACTATGGAGAGTTACTCTACAAATATATATACATATATATATATATATATATAAAAAATTAAAAGTTCCTAAAAATATAATATCCTCTATGATAAAAGCTTGTTACAAATGTAATTTATAATCGCACAAATCAAAATATTTAGATAAAGCACCAAATCTAACATTTTAATGTTTTTATCATTTATCAATTTCTTAATTATTATTGTTGGTTTCCTTAAGTATACACATTGTTTTACAATTTTTCGAAATATGAGTTTATTGAATTGTTTTCTTTTTTGTTAGAAAAGAATATCTGGACATTATTTCTATCTTTATTCAATGAACAGTAGAATTCAATGTTTTTACAATAATTATCTTATCTTGTTATTTTTAAAAACATTAGAAGTTAGGAAAAGTGAACATTTTGTAAAAAGTTTCCTAGGTGCTGCAAGACTCCTTGGCTTCACAAGATCTATTGTAATGAAAAAAATATTACCTAAAGAATTATTACGATTAACTGGAAAAATATTATCATACTTATATGTTGAAATCTATCAACCACTCATTCTCTCCCTCTCTTCCCCGGTATAATCTTTAATATATGCCTTCAGTATGTTCAGGGTACAAGTTGCATTTTGTTGGTTGAGGGGATGCAAGGCATATTCTCTGGGGAGGCAGTGATGTTGCTAAGCACAGCACTGCATATTTGAATACCATAGATTAAATTGGCTGATAAACTGCACTTAGATCCTCAAAATGCAAATGTTTAAGATTCTTAAAAACAAAAAGGATAATGTAGCTTTACCTAAAGAAAGACAAAATGAATTCAAGTGAAATCTAATTTTGAAAATATACCAAATATGTTGCATATTCAATTAAACTGTTAGTCAGAAAATGAAGAGGAACAAATTTTGAATCAGAAAATGAAAGCTTGTTGTTCCTCTAATCATTGATTTGTGGTATATGATATATACAATGTCAAGCACCTAACCAATTTAGGCACAAGGCAAGTTTTACATGCTCATCATATTCCCGGGCTTTTTTGTAATCGGTGTTGCTCTTCACTTAGGTGAGTTATTCTTCCAAGTTAATAAAAATCATATGTTCAAGGCAGCTGAAAGTGAACATAATAGTTTTGACTTGGATTTTAACTTATATAGTTTGATTCCAAAGTCTAAGCTTTTACCACTGCTCTACATTTGCTGCCTAAATTTGTGGGACATATTTCATTATAAATACGCATTAGTATTTTGAACAGAACACATACTAAATGATAATGCCAAAATATCCTTAGAAATACAATCTAATAAAATTCAGTTAAACAATAAAGTTGCCATTAAATCTATGTATTCTCTCTTCTCTTTAAGAATGAATGTAAGTTGTCTACCTTTAGTTTTGGTATAGAAAAGAAGACAATGTGGCAGTCATGCTTTTTCACAATCTTTTCTTGTATGACTTTATCATTTTTCTATTGTTAAATAAATAATCTTATGCCTATACAAACTGTTCTTGGTAATTCCAGTAGCCAGCAACAAATGATGTCCTTCTACAAACATAACAGAAATAAATCCTAATAATGTTAGAATTTGGAAATTTGCCTTTTTTTAAAGAAAAGTTAACACAAGTAGTTAAAATACCAAGAATATCCTATGCTAAATTTCTCTCCATAGTTGATGCTTTATACTTGCATCTAATGAAAACAGATTTACAAACATGATATATGATTACTGTGCTAATGGTCAAATAATTAAAGAGAAATATATGCTGTAAATATAACTATACAAAGTTTTGCATGAATTTGTTGATACCGACCTATAGCTGTTTTCATTTTTCTTAATTTAGCTTATATAAAATTGATAAATCTTATAAGCCTGATTGTGTACTTTTTTTACCATTTACTCTAAATATTGATTTTTTTTCCTCAGATAAGATTTGAAAAATACAGAAAAATTGAAAATCACATCTTATTTAGGGGAATCCAAAATTACACAGTCATTGCAAAAAGATAGTTTACCAATTCCCATTTTTTTCTTGCTCAGAGTTCTTTGCATATTTTTGTCTTTTATCTTGTTTTCAGCCAAATTAAAATTTTTCATAGAAGTAATTTTCTTTGATGTTGATTTAATTTGGTTAGCAAAAGATTAAAAATAATTAAAATTAATCCCCATATCGTCTAGATAAAATATTGAATGAAGAAAATCTATTTATTCTAATAATTTATTTATTTACCTTAAAACCGATTTATGTTTGACTGATGTGCTATTCCGTCTTCTTTAGGTAAAATTCATTATCAGAAACCATTCTGTCAAACCCTTCTCAGAACTCCAAACTTAACTTTGCAATCAGGATGGAACATGTACTATCCAGATAAAAATCACCTAGTGTATATATAAACTAATGACAAGAAATAAAATATTATACATCAGGTAGATATATGACAATTTTTACGAATAGAGAATAAAATTATTGATGTAGACCCAGGTTTGTGACCACAGAAGGAAAACAGAGAATATTGGTAAGAGGTAAGAAAGATATAATGATAAAAGTTACAAGGGATAGTGTAAAGGGTAAGCAGAGCTTACTATCTGGTGATGTCCAATATTGGTAGACATACGAGGGTGCACAGTAGTATTACTCCTGATGACTTCTTCTTAAAATACTGTCTTCTGAGGAGTGTGTTATCTCACCTAATAATGTAGTAGTTGGGAGAGTCTATTATGCAGGTAAGTTAGGGTCTCACAACAATCGTAAAATATTCAACATTTTTTTTTCTGAAGATACATTTTTTGAGTAAAAAGTCCATAGAAGTAGTATAACCAAATTTAGGGTTGATATTTTTTTTTGTTTAAAACCTTTTGTTGTATAGGAAGCCAGAAAAATTCTTAGTTATAGTAATACTTCTTAAAATTGTGAGCCATATCTAAAAAACAAGATACAGGATTTATAATATTTATTCGTACTGAAAACAAAGAAATACAAAAATACAAAGAACTTCACAGATAAATTTTTTTTTGTGAAAATATGTATCAAAATTTAGATTTATTCATCTTAATATAAATTTCTTAGTAAAATATAAAATTAAAATTTGCTTTGTATCATATATCCATAATATTTACTTATCTTTATTTGCAAAACACTAGAGATCAACATTTTTCTTTCTTTTGGAGAAAGAATATATTTTGTATAATTTGTTCTAGAGGCAAGGTTATAGTAAATTGTGATAAAATCATTTTTGTTAGTGAGAATTTTTTTATTTTACTGAAAAAGTTGAGGTTACTCATTGATATCTGAAAGTAGAGGAAGTGTTCAGTTGTTGATTTTATTCATGAAATTTTGTTTTGCAATTCTTTTCTTAGATTTTTACTCCTATATTTAGAAATTCATTTTTTTTTCAATTCTAAATTATTTTGTTATTTGTTTTTATAAAGATGATTTTGAATTAATCTAACTTGAAGTGGATAATCTAATCATACTAGGCAAATTAACATTGTTAGCTTCATCATGCATATATAGATAGAAGAATTCCTATTTCAAAATATTTGCAAAAAGGATTTAGGCTGAGCAGAAATTGCACTGTGTAATTTTCTGACTAAATCAATTCATAGTCTCCAGTAGCCATATTTGTTTTTCTTGAAGCCTCTAAATAAGATTTTCTAGTGAATTAAAAAGATATTTCTGGCAATCTATCATTTTATTTTATTTTTGGTGAAATTAACTTACCAAAGTTTTATTTTGTTTTATTTTATTTCTCTAGGATTATTTTAATTACACATTGGTTATTTGAGATGAAAGCCATCAATATACTTAAACTAAGAAAATGAAATATTTTGTTTTTGTGATGAAGTATAGGAAACAAAAATAAATTACAAGGATAAATAAATATTTAAGTTGAAAACCAGAGATGACAAGAACAGAAAATACAAAAGATGAAATTAGAGTGTATTTTCTGGCACAGTGAAGGGTAGAATTTTTATTCAAAAATTTACTTGAGATAACTTAAAGACATCATGTCTTGAATTTTGACTGAACTAGAATAGGAGCTTGTTATAACGCTTCAAAGAGTTACTGAGAATTAAGAGAACTGTGAATTTAAAGCATGAAAACACATAAATTCAAGTAAAATGCACCTCATGCATAAAAGCTGTTGGTTTTGAAATCTGACAGAAAAAATTATTTTCAGAACTAAATCAGAGCTTGAGTTGTGGTAGTCAACATGTAATGAGTAAATGCTTTTGTTCACAGAGAAAGTTTTTTTTAAATATACACCATAAAATTACCCACAATAGAGCCAAATGAAAAAAATTAAAATGCATACCAGTTTTGATAAATGGTTATTGGAAAACACAGAAAATGAAATACAATATTTTTTATACTATTTTCTTATCATAGAAATAAATATCTGGTTGCATGCAAGCCAGATTCTAGAACTGATCGAAATTACTGTCAGGATCAAAACTGTTTTGAAGTTGTAATATATGTTCTTATCTTGTTGCCTCTATTGTCAAAAGCAGAGGTAGGTATAAACTTGTAACTTATGAAAATTGAATTTAAGGTTTATGTCATAATGTAAATTTCTATGGAGTATTTGGTATTTTGGAATTTGGTAAATAATTATATATTTTCATTTAATAAGCATAAAGGGAATGGCAGGTAAAACTGCTAACTTTGCAAAAATAGAAACATGATAGTTTTGCTTTTAGATATTTTTCCATAATTATTAATTGGCAAAATAAGCATTATAATACGAGTTTATTTTAATTTTATCAAGGAATTAAATTCAATAGTTATAAAACTTTTGCTACTGATAAATCTTGTTAAAACTAGCTTTATCAAATGCTGAGTTGGTCAGCATTTTTTCTGTCTTTGTACTTTATCTAATTTTGTTTTGACCTAACAGAAAATTCATGGCAAGGCAGATGGGCATAATCTCTACACTATGTCTTTTTTATGTGATATAGAAAATAGATAGACAGCAGCCACCAAAAACTTAGAAGGTACTACACGCACAATGATTGTTTATCTTGGAAGTGGAAGCTGTAAGTAGCCGTCTCGAGAGACATCATTAAGCAGTATTACGTTCAGCACGATCATACAATTATACTTCATTACTCATTTGTCAATTTAGTCAATATACTTTGCTTTGTGTTCAACATTTACCTTTTTTGTGATTGCAAACTCTCCAGTGATTGTTATGGGGCCATTGGGGACAAAACAGTCTGGGAGTTTACTTTTTATTAGTAACCATTTGCTTTAAAAGTTTTAAAAGAATTATCTGGCTGATATTTTAACCTTTCAACTACAAACATTTTTTTTTTCAAATAAAATGATTAGTTAAATTATAAGCAAGTCTAAGATAGGATTTAAGTCAATTTTCAGTCTTAACTTTCTGGGTTTCAAAAGTTTTTACTTTGATAGATATACTTTTCCAGAGCAACTAGTTTAATAGAAGGATTTATAAAAACAATCAAATAAAAGCTAACAGTTCATTGACATTATATAGGCTGAGGCTACACACAGACATACACATGCATATAGATTTTCTCTTTCAATGAACTGACTTTTTAAGCAAGGGTTTATGCCAAGCATATGACTCCTCCTTTCTTTCCATATTTATTATTTTTGTCTTGTCTACTATTTCAGTCTGTGAGCAGTGTAATATAAAAAATTGAAGTGACTCTCAATTTTATGCCAACTTCTTGAGTATGGAAGCAGAAAATAAAACTGAGTGAGCAATACATTCTTTTACTATTTTTCCTGAAACAAGACTAGCTTGAAAAATGCTATAATTTATAGATTTTAAGTGACTCTAGGGAATACAGAAATAGTTAGAATTTTGTCTGAAGTTTTGAATTGAGCTATTATTATTTTCATGTTGATATAACTTTTTGCTTGTTTGGATGTTTTTTTAATGTTCTTTTGAATCCAGTAAGGTTTGATGAATTCATATTTGGAGATTCAAATCTAATTTACTGAGGTGTTAGATATTTATTTAAAAGAAAATTTGAACATTCCAAAGACTGTTAAAGATAATATTTTAAATTCCTACATTTAGAAATATTGGGAAAAGGCATGATAATCCTGAATTATTTTTGATTAAAAAAACTGCTGGTCATACAGATAAGAAACAGTTTTCTTGGAATTGGGGAATGTGTGTGTGTGTTTTTCCTTTCTATTTAATCATCAGGGTAATTAATGATATACAGAATTCATTGTATCTAAATGGTTCTTTGGCTTAATACTTCAAAGACAAGATAAACAAGTGTTTCAAAGAATATTCAGCGCAGTAATGAGCACTGTAATTAGATAGCTATTTTCTATTTTGACATGAGGAACAATATTCTCATATTTTAGTGCAAAAATGTTTAAATTCAACATTTATTTATAAAAGTCAAACTTATTTACATAGAGAAGGCCCTAGTAAATAATAGTTTTGTGTGTTTTGTTTGTCAATTATCTTAAACATTACCCAAATTTGAAAATTCTAAATTAATTGTAGTTATTGAACATCTCAGACTTATTATTAATTATAAGTCATTTAGTTTGACTAAACTTGATCACTGTTCAGGAAGCCTAAAAAACAAACAAAATTGTATATAATTCAACACTTATAGGATACTTATATAATTTTTATTAGCTTAAAGGTTATTACATCTGACTACTGATAGTTATGAATTTGGCATAACATGTTTATTTGTGCAGTAAGAATTTTCAAACTAAAAATACTAATGAAAACTGTAAGAGAAAACATAGGTAACTATTGAGATGATACACATATAATAAGAGGAAATTGTGAAAATCCAAATCAATATAATCAAACAACGTAATTAACATTCAACACTGGTATAAAAACTAACCAGAATTTTGTAAGTTTTTTTGGTTGAAAATCAAACTAAAATGACAAGATATTAATGCATTTAGAAAACCTGGTGAATACTCCATCTAAATACACTTGTCCTTCAACCATGATTTATTCTAATATATAAAATTCCACAATCAATTAGCCATAGACTATCAGACAATTCAATAAATAAACATGAGTTCAACTAAGCAAAAATAAATTATCAAAGATTATACAAAATATCAGATTTACACTAATGGAAAATACACACTGAACTAAAAATTGAAAAAGGAACATTAATATAATAATGTTCAATAATGTTGAATAACAAAAAACATGTATTGAAAAATAAGAAAGTATTTCTCAGATGAAGAAATACTTCCATGTAGCAATCAAATTTCCTAAAATATTTAATAGGAACACACTAAAACTTAGCAACACTTGGGCAGAAAATATGCTACAAATCATGAAAAAAAATAGAAAAAACACAAAATCATGAACACAAAGTTAAAGTGTAACTGTAAACAAAAATTAGAAAGGTCTTAAAATGACTGCTGCCTAAAATTAAATGTGTACCAAGCAACAATTAAAACCAGCAAGGTCAATAGAATGCATTAAAAGATAAAAAAAATTATGATCCCAATGAACCTTATATCTAGGATAAAACAATGGTCATGCACATCTTCTTTGACCAAAAAGTTTTAAAGACCAACACTTATATTTGAAATTAGGCATGGAAACAACTTCTTATGGGGTCAACTCAAAGTGAATGACTCTAGTGAGTGAAAAATGAAATTATGAATGAAAAATCTAGAAATCAATAAATCAATTATAATTAACACTTAAGAACAACAAAATATATGACTGAAATATGATAATATCAATATTATTCCCAATAACAACTACACAGAAAATGATACAAAAGGATATATACTAAAGACAATAAATTACAATAAAAACATCAAACTCCCATCATGAATTATAAAGCCAAATACATATATACTGGTGTGCTCTTAACATTACTTACCTCTTTAAGTCTGATAAACACCATAGTGAAAATTGACAGTCATAAAATGCTTTTAACCTCCTTTCCACACAAATTAATCTTAAAACTATATATAAGCATGTAATAATTATTTTAAATCTTAACCAATGCATAGTAAATATGACCCATAATATTTGACAAAGTACTTTGTATTTTTCCCATTTGAAGAAGTTCAGAAGTCATTAGTATTTGTTTATTTCTACAAAAAACTATCATTTTCTTATTTAACTTCTTATGCAGCTGCTCATATTTTAGTAAGGTTCATCCTTACAATATACTTTTACAACTAAAATGGATCTGGACTGGCTGTCTACAAATCTATTATTCATTATCTCTCACAATCTTCTAATTTTCCTTTTTTTTTTCTATGCCTGTATAAAAATTTTATGCTATTAATTTTCTATGTTTCTACATTTTTTGAGGTTACAAAAATGTTGACTGAAAGCTACAAAATATATTTTATCAACATTGGATTAAATTAGTAGTTTCTCTAGAGTAAAATAATGAAAGAGAAGATTAAGTTTCCATCACTCTTGACTGGGGTTCTAATCATAGGATCATTAGTGTTGACAAGCTTTTTCATATCTAGTGAAACCAATGATTTAGTTTTTCAGAAATTTTTGTTAACATCAGTAGAAAATACTTCATGTTCATCTTCAGCTTTAAATAGAATATAGACTCCAATATTCAAGTGCAAATTAACAGATTTTTCTTTTTTCTTGTTAAAATGGATCAACATTTGTTACATTATTCAAATTAATTTAAACTATAAATTTATAAATCATTATAATTTTTTAAGCATTTTTTTTATTTGTTAATAAAAAATAAACTTCAATATTTTCTATTCAAATATATAAGGACATTGAGAGTCATCAAAAAGATTTGTTTCATTTGAGAAAATCTAAGACTTGCTTTCGCATTCACAAAATTGATATGAAACTCTTGGGCTACTGAAAACAACATCAGGCTGCAAAACTGTTCCAGGATTTAGAAATTGGCTTAAAGGCAATAATGTATCAGATATACAGTTATTGGAGCTCATAACTTGATAGATGTCCAATATGAGTTGAAGAGTTCTATAAACTCCTGTATTTAGAGAAGTCACTTAGAATGTAAAACAAAAAACATGGAATTGCGCTTATTTCGTGATGTGAGAAAAGAAGAAATGATGATGGAACATTTTTCTATTCTAGATATAATATAAAAAATCTGGGAGGAAATTATGGAAAGGAAAAAAGAAACACCAAAACTCAAGTATAAAATTGCAATTAGTAAATCTATTTCACCAAAGTTAATAAAGCAATATATTCGCTTGTGAAAGAAAAAAATAAGATTTTATAAAAAAAATTAAGGGTGTGTTTCTTTGAGTAGCAAATAGAAAATGTGAAATGTTAATGATCAGCCCAGGGTCTGTGATCATGTAAGTTTAAGCTAAAAAAAAATGTAGCTGACAGGAATATTTTTTATTTGGATCATTACGTAACATTGAGTTGGCCTCAGTGTAGGAAGAGTTGGTGAGATTACTGTGTCCCCTATCATGCATGTCCCTAACCAAAAGGTTATTCATCCAATAGATTTTAAAGAAAGAAAAAAAGAGTAAAAGAATGGTATTTATAGAATAAACATGTTTTTAAATGTTCGCAGACTTCTCCTATTAGCTTTCTTTTCATTCCAGCTAAAGAAGAGAGCAACACAAAGACAAGAAACAACTTCCCTTAAGAGATGTAAGAATTACAAAGCAAGGTAGCATTAGTCCTTAAGAGAACTCTCTAGAACAATAGAAGAGCCCTTGGAAGTGAAACATAGAGAACTCTGTTGAAACCAAATGTAAAAGCAATTGTAAGTAAATATACCTCATTTCATATGAACATAGTTTATTGTCCTGACCAGGACATTCACTGCAGAAGTATAGTTGATGTATTTTGACATATATGGATTTTTATAGATGCCAGATAAATTTTCAAACAGAAAGTCATAGAAGTAACATTGTCCCTTTACCCTATAAACTTTATAATTCAATAATACATGATTCCCAAGTAAAATTAAAAAAACAAATTTTTTATCACAATAGAAAATTGTTAATTATATGTTTAAGTGGTAAATCATTTTTGTTTTGTAGACGTGAGTGTATATGGATTTTATTCTTCAGTGAACTTGAAACATACTATGGGATTGTTAATGAACAGAAACTAATTCTATTTGACAGGAGCAAAAACCCTTTGGGATTCGTTAACCTCAGAACAGAACTTGGCTTTTTGTCTGTTACTATATCAGTGTCTTTCATTATTTTATCAATTTCTACCAGCTGTATTCAGGTTATTTGGTTGTGATTTCAGATTAATTTTCAGGAAAATTTTCATTAAATGTTTTGGTTCATAAGAAAATTTTAAAATTCATAGATTAAGTTCCACCATTTTTAGAGTGTCTTAAAAATAGGCTACAATATTCACAAGAAAACCTCGTTCCTTTCATTTGCCTGGATTAAGTAAGAGTATAACATTCAAGATCATTCCCCAAAAAATGGATTTGAAAAATTGCACATGAATGAATCAAAATAAAGTGCTTTTTAAACAAAAATTTATTTTAGTGAGTTGCTGGGAATTTCAGTGTCTTTACTCACCGTAAATCCATGAATTCTAAAAGTATTATTTGGACTATTTTCTTCATCCATATTATTTTCTTCCTCACAAAATTTCAAATGATATTCCAATTAATACTTTTAGAATTCAGTAAACCTCATCTCAAGGATTTTGAAATATAATGGACAGTATGAGTAAAATGTAACTTGATTAAATTTTTCTTTTGAAGGAATAAAAAGATACAAAACTATTTTGTGAGATAATTTCATTAAGAACTCTGAGCAGTACACAGCATTACCCCAAAGAAATTTATATGACTGAAGTTTTATAAAGACACTACCATATATAGCTAAATCACAGGTTGATCTTCAGAAATTTTCAAATTTCTTCTTGAAAAGGATGACTTTTAACTTTCATTTTTTAGGCTAAGCCTAGTACCTATGAAGATATATAATCTATTCTAAAATTTACATAACAGAAAATTATATATAAAGAGAGAGACAGTGAGAAGGAAGACAGGGGGAGAGAGAGAGAGGAACATTTGAAATTCTACTTGCCTGATCATCTCTATCAAGTTAAAACTTATTTAGTAATTAAAGTTATTACTCTAGTTACCCAGGATTTAATTTTAAAAAATCACAAAAAATGTATATCTCCAATTATAAAAAAATCAAATAGATTATTTTTATAACATAAAAGTATGCCATTTAAGATTCTCATTAATTTCATCAATTACATTGTCTTTCATACAAATATATATTTGAAAAAACGAAAATAAAATTAGGTAATATCATTAAATCAAGCTACTGAATTTTGGTTCATCAAATAATCAGGACATATAGATGTTAATCCACAGTCAAGATCTGACGAGTTAGTCTGTAAGTTTTTTCAATATATTGTGACTTTTAAATAAATTTTCAAGTTTTCCATCATCTCAAATGAGATTAGGAAATAAACCACATTGGAATTTTTTTGTAAAACCAGCAAACTGTCTTAGCTTTGATTTACCAAGACTGATTTCATTCTTTACACCTAGAAACTACAGCTTGCCGCTACTTATAGTTCTGCACACACACAAGATTGCTTGGATATCTAAAATTATTAACTATTATTGACTAAAAATAGTCAAGCAAAATAACTTTAGGGAAAGAAAATTTTTTTTAGCTCTCGGTATATATTAAGTCTTTTTCTGTTTTTAAGAGACACATGATGATAGACAAGCACTAAAATTTCTAAAATGACCTACTCATTCAAATGACAAAGACAAAAATCATTTTATGGTTTACTTTGCTTCAGACTTTGCAAATCTTGTACAGAGTTGATGAGCCTCTTGACAATCTATGAGTAGAAAGGCAATTCTAATACAGGTGCTTGAATAAAATGAACAATTATGATCTTAAAAAGCATTCAACTTCTATTGGTAAATCTAACTGAAATCTCATTATCTGATTTGATTATTCATACAGGCCTTAGCAGATAAATGCATGTATAACTATCATTAATTCAGGATAAGAAAAATTAGCACGATATACATTGTACTGATTTTATAACAGAAATCTTTAGAAAACACTTAAAATCCCCAAGTAACATTATATGGATAGAATTTAAGAGAATTGGCAATGCTAATTACAAGCAGAATCAGAATGTTTGCGAGTGTAAAAGATATACAAATAGGAGTGCACTCACTACTTTTAAAAAGATTATCTACATAACCACAAGCATCATTATTAGAATGTCACCCATCAATAAACAATTTTCAATGGTTATATATATATGTATACTCTACAAGAATATGTGTTGAACAGACAGTGAATTTGCAAAGTACTTTTATTTTGAGCACTCAATAAAATGGTTGTTAGTATCCTACATAGTGTTAGTATGAAAAGAAAAGCAACACAATGAAAAGCGTTAGAGTTCAAGAAATAGTTTTACTTTGACTTTTGCTAAAAGAAAAATGTATACATGTCATTATTTATTGACTTAGGCAAAAATCTGCAATTTGACTCAATGTCATATCTATGCTCTCTGTGGCAGTTTGCACTGCCATTTCAGCCAATATGCTAAAGATTTTCTCATTCAAAATTTCCCTCTTTTTGACAAAGCTTCAGCTAAGACTGATGAGCAGCTCATGCTTTAGAATAGGAATAGTATTTCACCTAGAACAGCTTCTCTGCTGGGTTAGTGAGCCCCATAAGCCTGGAGTAACTGAAAGTGAATGTATTGGTTCAACTTGTAATTGAATAAGCATATTATAATTTCAAAGATAAGGCATTTAACTACTTGCCAACTGCAATTTCTCTTTTATATATATATATATATATATATATATGCAAGTGTGTATAATTGTAGTATATCTATATTCTAATAGACATTTGTAAAAATTTTCTGATATATCGGAATGACTATTAGTGGTTTCAAAACTTGTTATATCTATTAGGAAAATGAATAAGTCAAAAATTGTATACTGTCTCAATGATGACATGTAGCATATTAACTGTACTAACAAGGTTTATGATTATAGACAAACTTTACCATAATTTCATTATATATATATATTTCGTATATTTAGGCAGAATATCATTATTCAGACAAATTTCATTAAAAAGAATTGAAAAGGAAAATTAAAATTCTTTTTAATGAAACTTGTCTGCATATATATATATATATATATATATGTATATATATATATATATATACACACACGAATTTTATACCATTTATTTAAATGCATTTATCATAGATTTATACATTAGAGCTAATTACATGAGGT
>JAYKTE010135064.1:0-13232 GCA_036873565.1 Xipholeptos notoides | reverse complement strand
CTCTCTCTCTCTCTCTCTCTCTCTCTCTCTCTCTCTCTCTCTCTCTCTCTCTCTCTCTCTCTCTCTCTGTGTGTGTCAGTGTGTGTGTGAGAGAGATCCCTATAGTCTCAGAAATAAAATTATTGAATTTATTTTCATATCTTTCTTTTTTGGGGTATGTTGGAAGTGGGTGTTTTCTGCAGTTTATCAGGAAAGACTATGTCTACTTTTAAATAAAAGTGTATATAGAATATGCATCAAGCGTTTTTCCTCTATTTTTGATACAAAGGCAACATAACATTGATATCTTTGAAGTTATTCCAGGAACAAAATTCTTGGATAATTAGCAAGTATTCCTGTTCGCAACATCTATTATAAATGGGTGTTACCTTTAGTACACTCATAGTTATATTTACTGGCTTTCCCCTTTTTATTTGTATTACTTTATATATAAAGAAAACAATTGTTTTTTATTATATTCAAATCATTCTGACAAGTAAATAACAATGAAACAAATATTAATGGATTCAGGGCTACAATTGGCATTCTATACTTATGACTATGAACTGTGTCACTTTGATAAATGCTTTTTAAAATGTAATTTCTGTATATATACCTAATATTCTGAGTCAGCAAAGACATTCAAAATGGCAGCTTTAATGTGTTATTACGTACATACCAATAAAGCATCAGCCTTCCCGAAAAGAGATTCAATTTTTATGTTGGAAACTGAGTGAGCACTATTCGCTTTAAGTACAAGTTTTCAATCTGTTTTTTTTTTTTTTAGGTTTGACATCCTACAAAATATTTAGTTTATTTTTCAGAAGTTATTTTGAGTAAATAACGGTTTGGTATTATGATTATATTTTATATATATATATTGGTGAGACCTCTCGCCCTATCAAAAAAAGATTTCAATCATTCGTTATACATTAAGTCACAAAGGCTATTTTATGATTCTTTAGATAATGCTTGATTTGTCAATCGATTTTTTGGGACAATTGTTCTCATCTTTATTGTTGTTATTTCCACAACGTTTCAGAAGATAAAGCATTCGATCAGGTGGTCGAATTTGGTCGTTTTCCTATCCATGGTCACGACTAAACTTGCACACTGATTTTTTTGTGCCGTCATTCATTGTGTTTGTAATTTTTGACAGAATCTTTGCGTTCTCCTTTTTTTTTTCAGACGTTCGAAATATGTTTATCCACAAAGCATGCAAGAGCCCTAAAATTGAATTATTTTCTAAAATTCAAATTTTTGTTAAGAGGATTTTTATTGTTTCAATTTGGTAATAAATCATTTTAAATGTATTACAACTTAAACACAAAACAAATCTTACTTAGTACGTTTCAATGAATATAAATTACTAAATTTTTGTCATTTTATAAATGTAGAGTTCCAAATTCTATTCAGAATTAAATTTGTAAAAAGAAGAAATAATATATATTTAAAAACTGATGATCTATAAAATATGATTACAATTTTCTTAATTATTCCGATTAAAATTATCAATATAAAAAAACATTGAAGTCATATATTTCATTTTATTCAAATATATTATTATCAATATATTTTTTGGTAATTTTTATATCATATTTATAATTATTTATTATATATACGAATAATGGATAAACATCGATCGAAGTTTGCAATAATGTCAACTTTATGGAGAAAGAGGATGCTTTCTTAGAGTTTCACTCACACTGTCAATATCTGCAACAAGCAGATTAGACTTTTAGGTAATCAATGCATAAGTTCAGTCAACATAACAATGCAATTTGCAATTCCCTCTAATTCATTAGAGCGGAACAAAAAAAGAAGCATTTTTTTTTTTTGGAACGACACTCGTTCGAAAAATTTGGATTTTACATTTGAAGAATATTCAGTAAATTAGTGAATTTTCTTTTTTCTAGTTTATGAATATTATATGAATTATATGAATTATTATGAATATTATATAAAAGGTATATAATTTCCACCTTGAAAAATGTTATATTGAAATTTTTTTAAATCTTAATGTTGCAATATTTTAAGGTATAGATTTATATTTTTTACAAGAATAACTTGTATTCTTTTTTTTTTCAGGTTTAAAAACAACCTGTTCCTTTACCTTCTACTTCACAATATTACTTTTCATGCATTTGTTTCAACATTAGAGTCAGAATATAATACATAAAAAATTTCAAGATATAAAAAAATCCATTATCAGAGATTTAGCTTTATAAATAGGAAATGCTGATGAAAACTAAGATACTTAAAAATGTTTGAAATCACATACAAACATCTATTCGTGAATTATTAAATTCACTATACTACCAATGATTACGTCTTCTATTCTTTGATAAAAGTTTGGTAGCCCGAAACATAAGAAAGTCAGAGACAGACGTAAAAAAGAGAGACAGACAGATAGATAGATAGATAGATAGATAGATAGATGGATGCATACATGCATAAAATGCATACATCTGCATACATATGTAAGTACATAGACATATCTGTTTTATGTACTGCCAATGCTAGTAAATATCTATCCTTTATAATGTTAAACAACCAAACTTTGCGATCTAGACAAATGAGTTGAGCGTGCAGTTCACTTTTTGTTTCCTCCTCTGTGCCTTCTTCACAGAAGAGGAATCAAAAAGTGAACTGCACGCTCAACTAATCACTTGGTTTTATATATTTATCAAGAACCGTCATTTTAAAATACTATACAGAGTCGTTGGCATTTAACTGTTTTTCTCTTTGGTTATTGGGTTTCTGTGGGGTGTTTTTCAAGTAAATGGAGAATAAACAGTTTGACCTTTACATCGTGCTGCTGCGCTGCTTCAACAATGGGCAACTATTATTGAAGTTTCCAAATAAATTTGCCTAAAATAACTTTACTGTTGCATTCCATGCGAATCCTGTATTTTCTGTGCAAACTAAACAGTTTTATGACCGATTTTTTAATTAATTAAATTATTTGAATTTACATTATAAAAACATTCACGTATTTGTACCCAGAGATGGTTACACAAAGGCACATGAAAAGTGACGCTAAAAAATACAAAAAAAATGTACTCATGCACAGCGACCAGCAGATAGACACATACATATACTTATGCCGTAGTAATTACAAGTAATTGCTACAACCTGGACACCTACTTCATATACCATAAAAGCTTAGCAACAAGTTAGCTGTGTCAAATTAAATTCGAATACAGTTTCTTAAGTTCAAACAAACCTCGGTCTTTCATTAAAATTTATTTTATTTTGATTATGGAAAGATACTTTAAGCCCGACCATTTAGAACTTGAGATAACTCCACTGATACACTGATAAATAGCAACACTGGAAGAAATGTTCAAAGGATTTCTCTCAGCTCTGCTATCATCTCTTACAAAAGCTTTGACGGGTTCGGAGAAATTAATCCTCTTACTACATCATGTCTTCACTCCCATTTATAAGAGTTTGTCCGAGAGACAAAATTACAATATTGCTATGGCCACTCTGGTGAGTATCTAAATGTTAATTTACTTGTCCATCTGATGTCACAATAAAATAAATCTGTGCGGGACACGATAAATACAAATAAATGAATAAATAAGAAAACATATACATATCGGTCGTTATTATAAAAGAGATAGATTACTAAAAAGTTTCAAGCTTTTCAACTCATGAATTTCCTATTCAGTAATTTTAAAAAGACTATATTTCTTAGATTTTCATTAAAAAACGTTCTCTTATATAAGTACCAAAATTTCCTAAATTCAATATGGTCTTTTTTCCTCGTTTAATCTCATCTAGTCGATTCGTTTCTTTGGAAAGTAGTATATCAAGCTAGGCAACGAGAAACAGAAACAGCTCGAGATATCATTCAACTTTTTAAATAATTTAACATAAGATTTTTACATATAACTCGAGTAACTGCAAGTTTTAGTCCGGATGAAGCCTTATAGCCGTTCAATCCAATTGACGAGTCATTTCCAAAAGAGAGATTAAAAGAAATAATGAGTGATCACTCTTGAAACATCGCCATACTTTGTTCGTCATCTGGCGGTCCTAACAGTAAATAAAATAAGCAAAGGCCATTTGACCAAAAAGTTCCAGGTTAGTATGTGAAATTATTTCTCATTTCTTCTATCACATTTTATTTCAAACTAGCAGCTCTTGACCCGGGGTTGCCTGGGTATCTATAGGCAATGTCTGATTTTAAAGCACTCTTCCACACGTGCATTGGATCTGTATGAACTTTAATAATAACTTTTTGCTTAAGTGATTTTTGGGTGACATTACGAAGTAAAAGGAAAAAAATAAATTACGTACATTTTAGAATTAAAGATTTTAAAATAAGATAGGCAGATAGACAGATAATTCTTGATATATTGTAAACTAAGAAAACAACAGGGAAAACCACACCAGCAAGAAATGGAAATGCAACGAAGAAAAATCGAGAAAAAACTAAAGTTGAATCCCACTAAAAAAAATAAGGCATCAATGAATGAACCTTGTGGCACGGAAAAAAAGAAAGACCAGCGTCTGCACAATTGCAGGTACTGACAGAGTTGAACGAGAACTTTTCATTTGTTGCAGCATATTTTCTATCAGCGTTGCCCGTGTAGATTTTACATATGGCAAAAAATATTTAAAAATGCCCACCATTTTCATTTTTAAATTTCTGTTTAATCCAGACATTTTTTCTTTTAATAATGTTTATTTCAATTTTATTCAAAGAAAACATATTTTAGTTTACTGAATTCATTTTTGAAATATAAACAAAAATTTGACTGAAACAGGGAACCGCTAATTTAACGTCGGATCGTCCCCCACTGAATCGTCCACACGTCGAATCAGCTATGGTGGTTGGGCCATGTCGAAATGTACCAAATTCCAATAGTAGGGACGAAATCCTCAAGGTAGTATCTCAGTTTGGGCTTGGTATAAAACAATTATTACTCCATTACTCCATGAAACTTTTAAAGAAATCATTCTTTAATATAACACAGGAATATTCAACTTAAAATATTTATTTTCATTGGAACTGATGCTACAGTTGAAAAATCCATTTAGAAACAGTACACATGTAGTGTGTACAGCTATACACAGCTCAAACTGGATGCTATCACCTTAACCAATGCCCAAATTCGTCTCTGGTGCATTTGGTCTGCTCACCTTCCGTTCAAACGAAATCCAAGATAAAAATTGCAACAGCCAGAAATGCCTTTTAGTCACGTGGCACGCGCGGTCTTAGTTGTAGACAGTATATGTATCAGCCAATCAGAACTTGTAAAAAGTCTATCGTTAATTCTGGAGCCGCCCACGTGATTTGTGCTGATATATAAACAAAAGATACGTGCTACACGAAAGAAGAGAAAAAGAAATAAAAACGGTCAATGAGGAACAAGTGTCCGATCTGCTGTCACTTTAACAGCCGACCACCACACTCTTCCTTCCCCAGGGACTCGCTCTAGTACCAGACTACCAAAGACCAGCAACCTACGAACCCAACTCCCACTAAGCCATAAAAGAGAAAGAGAAGGTATAGTCTATCGTTTTTTTAACAACTAAAACTTCTACGGACATTATTTCCTTCTCAACTTTTCTCTTTTAACATTCTCCAAGATTGTGAACATTTTCTACATTGTTACAAACACACCAAAATTGATATTTTATATAAAGTTTATCTTTAAACTTTAATTGCTGTTGTCTTGTATTTTGTTATGCTTGTTATTTTATATACGTGTATGGGAAATTGACCGAAGCAAAATTTCATATATAACCATCAACCAAAATATCCTTAAACTCCATAACTATATACAACATAAAAAGCATATTACAACCTTAAAAATTTATTTTGCTATAAAAATTTCATTTATTTTCGTTAGTTTTTTATCATTTTTATGTTTTCTATTTTCTATTCTTACCCCCTAAAGTGTGTGCTCGCGACGGACCGCCGTCTCATTTGCTCCGCCACTGCACTCCGCTATTTTGTAAATGTTTCTTTTTAGGCTATGGCTGGAATCAACAAGACTTAACACCTAACTGTTTGGTTTTCTTTAGATACGTTTGTTACGGCAAATTCCCTAAAAATATATCGATATCATTCGTAACAATTGAATAAATTGATTTTTTTCATAGATTTTTTTCATATCTAAATAGATAGATTTATACTGATCTTATATAAAAAAAAAAATTTGAACAAATATTATGAGGATTTTTACAGAAACACTGTCCAGAATAAAATCTAAATCAAAACACAAGTCTGATACTAAAGAAATGATTTAAATACTTCGGCCTTATCTTTTACATTTTAAGAAAGTCTCTTTAGACTCTCACAGTGATAAATATACTTTGATATAGAGCTGCAAAAGTTCAAAACGCAAAAAGGTATTGTTTCCGTCAAATACTTTTTTCAGAAATAGCTTTGTTACCATTCTTTTGGCAATTTGTTCATAAACAGCAATCATTCTTCAAAAACCAGTACAGATATTAAATAACTAAGAGATAATAATTACTACTATGATCGATTTATCAATCCATTTAATACTCAAACAAAATAACAACTACATGTGGAACAAATTCAATTTGATTTTCAATCGGAACAATAGCTACTAAGGGATCAAACATTACCCCAGAGTAATTGCTAGTCTTGTATAAATATGGGATAATGCTAAATTTCTTAGATTCACTAACCATCTACATATATATGTGCGTGTATGTGTGCAGGCATGGTGGGAAAGCGAGTTTGTGTTGTGTCAAACGAAATAATGCTTTTATGGAAATGTATAAGATTAATTGAATCACTATAATCGATCTGAAATACAAGAATACCCACAGGTTTCTCATTTCTTCATGCTTCAAAAATTGTGAATTAAAATTGGAAACTTAATTTTATTTCATACCAGGAATCTCTAATACAATTTTATTGAGCATCCAACTAATTTTGTATTATTTTTCTCGGAATAAACACGCACGAGTTTAAAAATTACTTTTAAAATGTTTCGCATATGAGTAGGATTGGGTTTGTGAAACAATGTTCATTATGTCAATGATATTAATAAGTTACGGTCTGGAGGTATAATATACGGGTGGAAAGGGGAGTGAAGTTAGGGAAAGAATAAAGGAATACAGGGGAAGAAATGGAGAAAGAAAGAAATCAAAAAAAGGAATGTAAGAAAGGAAGAGACAAGTAAAAAGGTGGAAAAAGGTGGAAGTGACTTAAGGAAACAATAATGGAAAAAAGGAACGAAAAAACATATTCTAGTTCATTGCTAGTTACTGCTGTATTATAATACAGCGGTAACTAGCAATGAAAGATAAAAAATAATATGGACGCTGGAGATGGGGAAGGTGAGTTTTAGGTTTGTGAACAAAAAGGCGTAGCAGAAATTAGGGAGATAGTTTAAAAAGGTCGAAGTGCGTTAGTTGGATCGGAGGTATGCCGATAAGCCAAGACGTGTTAAGGCCAGTGTGCAAGTGGCCGGTATGGAAATACATGAAATTTGATTTATACCAAAAAAAATTAAAGAAAAAAGAACCAAACAGTTATGAATAAATCTTTTAAAATCTTTAATTATGCAAATTCTTCGTAGCTCTTTAACTTTTGAAAAATAAGTTTAATAGATGGCGTTACTTTTGGAACGACCCTAAAAAATAGTATGTTTTATTCTTATTATTTTATAAAACTTTTTAACATTGTTTTGTGAAGTAGAATTATTGTGTAAGATCAAAATTTACAAATTGTGTTTTTTTTTTTTTTTTATTATATTTATTTTATTTGTGTAAATGTTAGATGAAAGATTGGAACAAAACCCAAAGCAAACCGATTCTTATCAAGGCTATTCCCATTTTTCAACGATCAGTAATTGTAAACAGTAAAGCAGTTTATCCCGATTTTATCTGACGATGTTCATTGCTGAAAAGATTAAATCAATTCAAAACAAAACTGATGTGGAAACCAGTTCCAAATTTTGGCGGCTTTATTATTTGTTTATTTTTGTTTTGCTTTTATTAGTAAAAACCAAAATTTCAAATTTCAAATAAATAAAAGTGTTCTTTCCATAAAAGCTAAGGATTTTAAATCTAATTTAAATAATCAATTTATGAAACTATTTCTGTTAGCTTGGAAAAATGAATAAATAAAACAAGGAATATTATAAAATATATATCAACAATGTCTAAAAATATAAAATTTGAAAAAAATCACATTGCATAATACTGAACTTTGAAGCGTCTAGATAACGAAGCTTGTATTTTCGTCAAATTCTTTAATTGATGAAATGGGGATGATTAAAGTATCTCTTTAAGGTGTGGTTATACAGGAGAAAATCAATAACATTTTACAAACAAAAAGTAATGTGTACTCAGGGTGTTTTTGTCAATTTCTTATGTGTTTTTGTCATTTTCACATAGATATTATTTTCATAAACGCCAATCTTTCATAATAAAGCTGTTAGAAGAAAGTCCGAGCTTGGACAAATATGTGGATTCACGCCTTTGCCAAAGAAATTAGCATGAAAGTAAACGTAACAAAGCAACTGGGATGTGAAACCGTGTAAACCAAGTTTGTCGAGGAACACTGAACTAAAAGAACAAAAGACAACAAAGGCAAGAAGAAAAAATAGAGTTGTAAATAAAAATTGCTAACTCGTACAAAAGATGTCGAAAGGATGAAAGAATCTATTTCAAGAAGAAAGAAAGAAAGAAAGAAAGAAAGAAAGAAAGATAGAAAAGGATCACAAAAAAGACTAAAGGTTTTTTCGGAAAAAAAAGAGAAAAATATTTTTCGGAAAATAGATGAAAGAAAAAAAGTAAGTAGGAATTTTTTTCTCTTTTCTCTGAATAAAAAAATCAGCCGATATTATTGAATCATTACTTTGTCTGATCTAAATTTAGCTTCATGGGGTTATCTAAAGAACTTTTGAGTTTTAAGAAGTTACATTTTGTATGAATTGAGAAAAAAATTATTTAAGACCGTGATCGAAAAGGATAAATGAAAGAAGAAGGAAAAAGAATATGAATTGATAGTGAAAAGAAATAATATAGCCTTATGAGAGAGGTCGACTCTGATGCAATTGAGAAAAGGGAATTTTGAGTTGTTAAAAACCCAAATAGAGGTCTCTATAAAAGAGTACATTATTCGTTGGATTGAAGTTGTGCCAAAAATTATGGAAATGTAGCCTAGATTAGATGTTGGTGTGAACATTTTGAATTAATACGATGCAATAGGAGTAAGATGGTACATGGACCTGAGATAGCCAGTAGAAGAAGGCTTGGTTCACAAGTCGAGAAGGAATGGAATGTTGGTAAAGGTATTGTAAAACATTTAAAGTAAAATGGTAATAATGTTTCCTGTAGTGGAATTTTATTCGGGAAACACATTTTTTCCATTTCGGTTTGTATCGATAATCAGATAGGTAACGGCCGGAAAATAGAATCTCGACTGAATCTCAATGAGTAGGTTATTAAGAATTTTAGTGGGGGGTTGTGGCGTGTTAACCCCCCACAATAAGAAGTAGGCAAAATGAATAATACGCACTCGGTATTAAAATAAACTGATGTTTATTTTCAACGATAAAATAACTTTTCATATACAGAATTAACAAGAAAGAAGGAAGTGAATAAGGAAGAAAGAGTAAGAATGGATGTCTTCGCTAACGACATGAGAGAGAAAGAGAAAAGTGTTCCATTTGGTATTAGAATAACTAGCCAGCAGGCCAGCGAGGCCTAGCGGCAGCAGCAGCCGCGATAGTTCGTTGTTCTCTCCCCGGGTCTCGATCTGAAAAGGAAGTAGTTGTACTCGTGGTTTGTTTATGTAGTCTGGGATCGCAGATTCGAAAGTCAGCCTCTCGATTCTGATTGGCTGACTGAAATCACTGCGTGTGTGTGTTTATGTGGAAAGTGGGTGGCCGGATGGCCGCTACAGAATCATCGGCTAGTTGAGGATAATTTTATTGTTATTTCTTAGGTTTAGGCGTCAGAGGTCAGCTGGTCTTCAAAGTTTGGTGCTGTTGATGTTGAGAACCATTCGAAAATTTGTAATCTTGGGTCATTGATAAGTTTTAAAGTGGATTCTTAGAAGGTGTTGTATACCTAGTGTTCTTGTAAAGGGGCTGAAAAATGCTAACTAATCTTAATTTAAGTTTAATTAATAAGTTATTGTCCCGTTTAAAAGGAAATGCCATGATCTTTGCAATTGTTAAATCAAATTGTAATAAGACCTAATTGTCTTGGGTGAATGTATTGTATTCAATATACATGAAAATCATCAAATAGAGAAGTGTGGGAAGCTGGTTTGAGGGTTATGGTCTATAAAATAATAAATTCTGGGTGGATGTTATAAATGGTCATAGTAACTAAGCTCATTATTTCTAAATTTGGTTTGTGTTAGTGTAAAATTTGAAGGAACAACCACGTAGAGAAAACAGAAGGGGGCTTGTTGCCCAAAAGGCATTGTAAGTAGACTGTTTGGGAAGTTAATGGTCTTAGACATTATTTAGATGTTAAAATAGAGAGTAGGGATCTATTATTTTGATAAAATGATGAGGATACATTAATAAATGTCACTTTTTATTTTCTTGTTTGGGGGTTGAAGAGTGGGCGGTTAGAATCATTAAGAGGAATGGTGTAACTGTGAAATAACTGTCTGTGAAAGAGAGGAAAAGCAAATTGATCGCTGTGCTGGACAGAAATTGATTAGAGCAAGGCCCTGTGTACACTATATAATATGGTCGATAAGTCATGGAGGTTATAAATTTGCTCGTTTAGGCAGCTCATAATAAACGATTATATGTGGGAGTGGGGAAGGTTTCAAAAAGATATATTGAGTTATCAAAGAAGAATAGTAAGATTACGGGAAAGACGAGTAAGAACAGATGTAAAATTTGCGGAATGAAAAGAATTGGGGTGCAAGATAGGCACCTACATGACTAACACGCTCTAAAGTGTAAAACGAGGTTTAAATTATTTTTAAGTGAAATATATGGATTATAAGTATAAGATAAAAAGAAGGCTAGTGTTATAAAATAACATAAACCAATAACATAACCAAGGAAAGAGGTTGGGCTGATAAAATAAGTTGTGCAAGAAGGTAAGTAGGTATGAAATAATATAATACTATGGCTCCTGACGATGAAGAGTAAAAGTATGACTCTCAAATGAAGAGTAGAAGATATTTTTGTGTGTGACTGGATTTTCAGCTCAGTAGTTTGCTTGTAAACTTGTCTAGCTGGTTGGCATCATCTGGCAAGTAGTCTTGCGTTTTGCAGCCTTCATTTGTCTTCTAAAAACGTGGGAGAACGGTCCGAGGGTGATAAAATGTCCAGTCTCTCATGACAATCCCTCAAAAAGATCAAAGAGAAAAATTCATTTACACGGCTTGTCAAAACACTTATTTCTTAATGAGATATTAATGACCGGTCGAATCTGCGTCAGGTGGTTAGCGACTCTGCTCATCCTGTCAAAGAGATGAAGAAGGTAATAAGGATTGGTGAGCTATTGATGCAGGTTAATTGAAGCACCTATGTGTTCGTTTTAAAATGCCCTACGAGGGAAATTCGTTTAACTCATTTAAAAGAGAAATTAGTGAAAAAACAAGAAAATGAAGATACAATTTAGCATTAACTTAAGGTGTGACCTAAATCTACATATTTGACCGGTCAGAATATTGGCTAATATAATTTCATAATTAGCAAGGAGAAGGAAATTATCATAAAAGACCTATCTTGATGTTATTGCCGAGAAAATAAGACGCCATATTGACACAGTGAGAAGATTCCTGAAGAACCCTTCAGTACGGAAAAAGCGATCAGATGCTGCGCATTCGAGAACTCTTACTACTAGAGATATGAGAAATATGGTCTATAACACGTCAAGGGCCGGTAAGCCTTGTCGGTATAAAGTCTTTAGGGCGTTTCCAATTCACTGGATACCCCACAAAGACAGCACGAAAGACCTCGGGCCACTCAAGTGCAAAGTTCAATAAAAAGAAGCTTCGTTGGTCGTCTTAGGACCACTGGTCGCAGAACAGGGCACAAGCAAAAGGGCGTAGACAGAACCCTCCTCCCCACACACACGTTGTTTTCAAAAGACTCCGGCATGGCCCCCTCCCTACCTACCTACCTCCCTCCCTGGTTGGGCGAAGCGAATTCGGCTCTCTAGAAAGAAAAGTTAGCTGGTCACTGTCCCAATGCCAACTCAAGGCTGAAGGAACAGACAAACTCTTGACGGCGTTTTCATATCAGGTGCCCAAAAAAGTCTTTGCCGATTTTTGTTGACTTAAATTAGGCCCCTCTTTTTCATTCCTAACAAGCATAGTTATGCAGCAACCAACTTGTATTGACAAGTAAATGTTTGAATGGTCTCAGTTTTTATAATTTTTCATGGCCAATGTTATTTTATTTCTTTTTTCAGGCCTTAAATATGACTAATAAAAAATTTATAGTTCGTGCTTGTCTATTGTATGAGTTTAAACTTGGCACAAGGGCTTCATCTGCTTCTCGCAAGCTATGTACAGCGTTTGGTGAAGGTGCAGTAAGTGAAAGAACTTCACCAAACTGGTTTCAAAAGTTTTGTTCTGGCAATAAAACCCTTGAAGATAAGCCTCGAGCTGGACGACCAATACCTCTAAACAATGACAATTTAAAGACAGCTATAGAGTCAGATTCATGTCTAACCTGTGAAGAACTAGCTTCGAAGTTTCATGTAAGTGATGAAACCATAAGACTTTATTTGCACCAGCTGGGAAAGAGGTGGAAGATAAGCAGATAGGTACCATATGAATTAATCCCAACAAACAAACTGCAAAGGCTTACCATATGCTCTTCTCATCTCATTAGACTAAAAAGATCGAATTATGATCGAATTATGACATGGGAGGAAAAGTGGATAATGTATACGAACTTTAAGAGAAAACAACGTCGGGGATCCTTTGCCACAAACTTCAAAGGGACCACTATTTGAAAAAAAACGTGTGTTTGGTGGACAATAATTCACTATGAGTTCTTAAAAACGGGAGAAACCATTAATGCTAACAAATATTGTGCACAACTTGTAAGAGTTTAAGAAAATTTGCTGAAAAAACGGTGTACGGTCTTCTCATCCCCCGACTACTCATCACTCGACTACTTATCACGGCCTACTCATCACGAAGTCGGTTTGGCCAATTGGATAGGCAGCTGGTCTTCGGAATCGTATTACGCGAGTTCGAGTCCCAGTGGTTCCGTTTGCGTTCATATTCTGGCTAATACCCTTGGGAAAGGTATGAATCCCCA
>JAYKTE010134954.1:0-13235 GCA_036873565.1 Xipholeptos notoides | reverse complement strand
GCGAGTGTAACTCCCTCCCAACACATACACATGCTCCATCCTATCTCTATCTCTATCTATATATCTATATATCTCTCTTTCTCTCTCTCTCTCTCTCTCTCTATATATCTATCTATCTCTCTCTCTCTCTCTCTCTCTCTCTCTCTCTCTCTCTCTCTCTCTCTCTCTCTCTCACATATATATTTTACACAAGCATTCATTATTTTAGGAGGTACATGCTGCATTTTGGGGTATAGGGCTACCAAGTTGCATTCTGCATAGGGGATGTGATGTGGCTAAGCACAACACTGTTAAAGATGGCATTACTCAAACTCATAACTAAATTTAATTTTGTCATGCAAAAGCTATAGTTATAAGGTACGTACTTCTACTAACTTGATCAAGCAATTCATTTAATCTCTGGAAGGAACGTCAACCAGTTGTTGACGTGCATGCCCTTTCCATGTTTTATTTCGTACCGTTAATGTATCTGTCTTGAATGATAAATGCTTGAAAGCAAATGAAAGGAATAAATCTCTCTAAAATTGTGGGTAATCCTTTATCTGCAAATGGCCATAGCCAAAACAGACCATTAACCCTTTACTATTTGTTCTCCACTTCATCCCTTCACTTTTTTCTTTAATCCTTGCTCGTTTATCTGCCAAGTGCTACAACTATCAATACAGATGATAACAGCACTGTAAAGACGAATTCATTCTCCGGATGTTTACGTTCAATTACGAACCAAGTCCCCCGGGGAAGTTATCATTACCTGATTTTCTCTAAGCTATTTGTTATAATGATGAGTCCCAGTTTTACACTGAATCTTAAAGAAAGCATGTTTGGATGTGAATACTGTACCAAAACTGAAAAACAAAAAAAAAACCCAAAACTAGCATATTTAGTAATAAAAAATATATTCCTTATTCCATCTATCCCTTCTGTATGTGTTTGTGCGCGATCATGTATGTATGTGTGTGTATGTGTGAACGGCTTACTGACCTGTTTTAGGATGAGCCTGACCAACCATTAAATACCCACGGATTCATAGAGCGAGTCTCATGGGAATGTAAAATGCACAAGCTGTTTCAAGTCGCATGTATATCCCAGGTAAGGTAAAGGGCAACACTGATTAAAAAAGCACAGGGATATAATGGGCACATAGAAATGGCCTTTTGCCTAGCTTGAGTTGGTGTTCGACGAATTAAATATAATATCGCAGTTAAGGGAGTCACTATTTAAGCCACAGTTGGATGAAAATTGGAACATGATTGAACGATCATGATTCAAACACGCGTACTGCGATTCCGGAGTCCAGTCCAAGCGCCTAACCAAGAAGCCTGTCACGTAACAAGTGGCTTCACCGAGAGTTAATGTGTATAAATATATAATATATATATATCTAAATGTAATTCTAGTGAATAATAATTTATTAGATATAAAGTGATATTTCGAATAACTATTACCATTGTTTGCACACCAAACTTGTTTAAAACAGGGCACCTAGAATTCAGTCATTTTAACAAATATTTATGAATAAACGGGAACCAGTTAAAATCGAGTACACAAACGTCAATAAAAAAACGAAAAAGAAACATGGCTGTGGTCAGGTTAAAACTACAGATAGTTGTGACAAATAAATCATGCGAGTGTGAATGAGATATGCAAATTTTATTGCTAGTAAATAAGCGACGAACAAAAAACACTTTCTTTTTTTTTTTTTTTTTTCTTGGCAGTTATTCTGATTTGAATTTGGCGGAAAGACGAGAAATAGTTTTTTTTAATGTGACGACGTAAGATAAGACTATTGGGCAGGAAGAAAACGAGAGGGAAAAATGAGACAAGCATATAAAGAGAGAGATAGAAAGAAAGATACAGAAACTGGAAGAGGGTGAGTGAAAGAGAGAGAGAGAAAGAAAGAGAAAAAAGGAAGAAAAACTATAATATTTGGTTAGTTTTTGGCGTCGTGTTATTTTCATTTTAAAATGAAGGCATTAATTTTTCTTTTTTCTTTTGAGGCACAAATGTTGATGTATTTCTTAAGCAGTAAACCAAGTAGAAGAGCTGATTAACAACTAGGAATAACTTGGCTTCAGGAATTAAGTTTTCCAATTCACAAGCTTTGCAACTAGACCAATTGTGTTATAAGTGTTTATAGCTGTAGAAATACAAACCATGAAGGAAAATATTGAATTAAAACTATCCCAATTTTGACCAAAGAGTTCGTTTCTATTTTAGATATAATATCTGTTAGTATAAAATATTTCCTCGTTACATAACCGTTTTATTAACATCAACTTAGAAATCCACTAATTCTTAACTTTGATAATATATAAATAGATTCACATATTTTTGAACGTTTAGATAATTTTCTCTTATAAACCCATTTTAAAGGTTTTCATCAGAATCCAATTTTGAAACTTTTTGTGGTGCTCTCCCTTGGACAATGTTGCCGTTAGTTTTTTTAAATTATTGTATATTTTTATTGCAAGCAGTAAAATAATGGGCAGAAATTGTCGCATTTATCAACTGGTTTTACAGATTCTTATTAATAATTCTTAGCATTTCTAATTATTATTTATTTTTTGCCAAAATATTACGTTAACCCGAATAAATATTATTTTAAAAAATCTTATTATTTCGTACGCTGTGTGTTTATATTTTACTTCTTTGCCAATTGAAATCTTTTTTGATCAGCTACTCCAGCTACTCGAGTCAGATTTTATGATTTATCGTTCTAATCCATTTTGAGTGTGGCGATAACTAAGACTCTGAAAACAAATATAAATGAAAAATCAACAAAAACTTACAACTACAACCCGTAACAAAAACAATCTCAAACACGACAAAGATTGAATAGAAAAACCAGGTAAAGAAAAATGTCAATTATTTTGTGCCAACCTACGATACCACCTAAGATTATCTTCTCTTGAAACCCACTTACCTAAATCGGTCTTTTTATTGACTATTTAATCTGTAAACGTCCAATTGTCCCTCTAACTGTTATTCTCTTTTTATTCCTTTTCCGTCCTTCTCTTCTTTTAAGTCTTCTTCCTGTACTCATTTTCCTGATCTTCCCAGTCAATCTCTCTATTATTCTTGCTCTCTCACTCTCTCACCCCGCTTGCTCATTTTCTTGTCCTTCTTGTATCGATTATGCCATGCTCTTTTCCTTCCCCATTATTTTGCTATTTAATCTACCTCTTTTATTTTAAACTAAAACTATGCCTTGCCTTACAAAGAGGTTGCTTTGATGCTTCTTTTATGCTCATTTTGATTTATGTTATTTTTGTAGTTCCAATATGTTTTCTTTCTAGAAAATATGCCGTATTTCTTGAAAGCCAAAAATCATTTTGTAAACCAGGGTTATATTTACACCTTGAATAACCAACGTAGCCCCCACACAGTGGACGCTACAGGCCCACAACGATCCAATTTTTTTAATATTGACGGCTTAGCAGCTGATTTTCAAATGGAATTTGTTGCATTAGTCCAAATACCCCATACACCAAATGTCAAGTCTCTAGACCAAAATTGGCGAAGTAGTTCTTCAGCCAGACATACACATAGAATCACACACACACAAATGTATATATTTATATATATATATATATATATATATATATATATATATAAACCTATGTTCCTTTCGCTTTTTCTTAACTTTCTATAGTTTTCTTATCTTCCATTTCCTCAGTGTTCTTTCCTTTTCTCTCTTTTAGCTTCATCACTTTCACTCTGATTCTCATCACTTGTAAAGATCCCCTTATTCTTTCCAGGTCATAAATCTCCTTTGAGAATCCAAATTAATGACCATATAGATCGGATTGTTCGACGTTTTCCAATGAACGAGAAGGTCTGGGATTGTATTGTGCTGTTTATCCTTTGAAAGCTAAATTGTTTTTCCTTTCTTTATGCCTCTTTTATTTCCCTTAATTACCTAGGATCGTCCTATTTGAAGTTGACACTTAATTACTAATCTCTGCCTCTAACACCGCGCCAAGTATGCTTCTTAGGTTTAGCTTTTTCCTATTTTCCACCATAAGCCCCCCCCGCCCTCTCCCCACCGTTACAGAAATTCTCACTCGGCATTTATGAGCGTAATTGGTTATTGGTCACAAGCAGTATTACCAATCCATCTCTGGTGTTGCTTTGATGCTCCTTTTTTTTATTCATTCTGAAATTAATTCGCTATATCTGAAATATTGCAGCAGTCTCTGAGGAATCTCAACTGTAGATTTCAAGAATACATTCGTACAGGGGGACGCTATCTACTTGAATTAATTTAGAAAAGATGGAAATTAAATCATTCTTTCTAAATATTGTGTTATTAAAAAAACTATGTCTGGACAAAATAACATTTTTTGAGAAAAAAATGACTTTTTTTCTCGGCATCAAACGAACTAAAAAGGATGATATGCCGTAAAACAAAAAGCAATCAAACATAAATGGTATGTTTTAAGGCTTTAATTACTATGAATAATATATTTTTCTTCCATCACACTTGGATTTTTTGCTAGTTTTTGCTTGTTTGTGGTTTTACGCCATATCAACCCTTGTTTTTATTGTATGATGAAAATATTATATTTCTAAAAGCCATAGTAAAGTCTAATAGAAGATAGTTACCAGTATATTAGGCATTGATCGAAGTGAACAATAAACTCCCTGTTTAGGTTTTAAATTTAACTGTATAATAGGGTAATGATTTTCCACCCATTTTTGATTTCCTTTATAATACAGAACCCACAACTCCCACTAAAGTTATTTTTAGCCATTAGATTTGAATTGACTATTTTACGAATCACTTTAGGTTTACTAATGACAAAACGGCAATAAAAAAGCCAGGTAAAGAGTTAATACATTCAAAGAAATTGAAAAAAAACATATTGATGTTGACGAAAACAAATTGAAATAATTATCATTTATTTTTCTCTGGAAAAGCTAGATTTACTTACAAACATTTTCTGATTTTTGATTATCATCAGAGAGAAATAAACACGTATTGGAAAGTATGAAATAAAATCTCAAACGCCCACATAAAAAATAAATGTAATTATTACTCTCTTTAGTAATTATAGATAGCACGAAACCTTGGCAACTTCATTAAAAATTCACAGTTGTTTAATAGAACCTATTTCTTATTCGTATACCTTACGCCTAGTGGTTATGTATTTTTTATTCATCGTGTTAAATTTTTGGGTCATATCTCAGCATATTTTTCAATTCATGATTGATGTATACACACTACATTTTATTTCTTGTAGCCTGCCAATCTATACAACGGTATAGCACCAAATATAATAATAAGGTATAGATCAGAGTTGGGTGTGTAAAAATGAAACTTAAAATCTTTTTAGAAAACGCCGTGCTCTTGAGTCCTACTGAAAGGAACTCAATCAGAATTAATACCAACTTTGTATGTAAAATCAATGGCGCAAAACATGTAACATCATTGGAATGAATTGCTTAGCTATAAAATGAGTTGGATTCTATTTCACTGTGTATCTCATCTTTATCGAATGGCTTTCTAGAAAACGTTTTCGTAAAATGATAAATGTTATGAAGAATCTCCTAATATCATTTAACAACTAAAATAAATTATATTTCCAAACAATTTCGTTGTATTATTATATAATTCCATACATAGTAGTTAGGACAAACGAGAATATTACACCTATCATATACATTATATTGCGGTCCGAAAGGTTTACATCACTTTAGATTTTCCATTCTATGACCTACACTTAGGGAGGAAGAAAAATATAGGAAAAATTAATTGCAATACTCCATTGAACATCATATTATTTTTCACCAAGTGAAGATGTTGGACATTTGTGAAAATATGCTAAGAACAACACAATCGTTAAAAAAAACATCATCGATTGTAGGTAAGATTGTCGCAGTAAAAAAATCTGAATTGTAATTGGTTTAATTTGGCGACAAAGCTAGCCAATTTTCAGAACCCAAATTCTGGATTAGGATTGAAATAAGAAAATTGATTAATGCAACCAATTTTGCTTGGCAAGAGTTACAGAAAAAATGTGGAGAACTAATTAAGACCATTAAAGGTGATTTTGCATCTGACAATACAAAGATTAATATACCGTAAAACACAAAAATCAAACAAACTGACAATCCAGTATGCATGTAAATTGTTTTTATAGTGAACTTACCTCCCCTGCTGATATGGAATTCTTCACATTCTTTAAGTAACAGTAGAGACTGAGCAAGATGGAAAAAATATTTTCTTGACCGCTCTACCTGCTGTAATATTCCTACTGCTCCATGTGTTCTCCATGTTATCAACAGCATCCTAGCGACGAGAAGTGTAACCAGAACAAAAATGTAAAATATAAAATTCAAATTTCAAATTTCAAAATGATATCGTATCTGAATGTTTTATGAAGTAATAAGTATCAATTTTTACTTTCAGACTAACGATACTATAGTATCAATTTAATAAGATAGTTTCATGTTGAAATAGATCGATATATGTCTCTGACAGATTCGAAAAAGGTCAAGATGGGTGAATAGCTTGATAAAGACTTCACGGTGTCATGGGGTACATGACATGTCAATGGAAACCTATTTAACTCGAGGGTTGTCCTTAACAATGAAAAAGGCAACGATGGGTCGAGAATTCTAACTAAGAAACTTGGAAAATACCGGAAATTGGAGACTAGAAAGACTGATAGAAAAAAAGACAAACAACCACAGCCGTACACAAAGAGACTTTGAGTCATCAATTGTGAACAAGCAGTTTCGGTTGATGTTATCTACCGTAATGTTTATTGAATCAATGATGGTTTCATTAAAATTGAGTTGTTAGAATTTAATTTTCACAAATGTGCAACATCTGCACTTCGATAAAACAGAATGACGTTCAGGAGACTATTAGCTTTTGTTTGTCTATTTTATTTCTTTCATCATCAGTGTAGACCAGAGAATGAAAAAACTTTAGAGTGAAAAGACCTTTGGACCAAGAATCTATATGATAACGTAGATAGGGAGTTTATAATAGCTGTTTTTAAAATTTAGTATGTTTAGTTTTTTTTAATTAACCAATTCGTTTAATATCTACATTTACATTGGTAACACTGCCTTTGCATACATATTTAATGCTATTGTTAATATTTTTCTCAGTTTTACAAACCTGATCCGTTTCTTATAAAGTCTTTCTTGTTTTATCAGTTTAAAAATGTTGATGTATGCGTTCTTTTGATATCTTTTGTGTTGAAGATTTGAATTATTAATGAGGTATTTTATTTTTACAGGTAAGTTGATGGTTCCATATATATCAAACTGAAAATCCTGAACATTTTGTTAACATCTTGTTAACTCTTGTTAACATCTTGTTAACTAGTGAAATTTCGATAGACACCAAATACAAACAGGTAAGTTTGAAATTTATGTGATCAAGCTATTTCAATTTGTTTCATAACTTTGTTTTACTCAATCCAAGTATTGTACGATTATTTGAAATAACGAAGATGTGAAAAATCATTTTTCATATCGCTATAAAAGAAAATAAACAAAATCTCATACGAAAATGTATCTATAAAGTCATTGTATATTATCGTACGAATGAATGTGAAATATGATCGCACATAAAGTCGTAAGATTTGAGAACACATACAATCGTGAAATATGATTGCACCCAAAGCAGTGAAATCGGATTGTACACAACGTTGAGGAATCTCATTGCACCGAAATTCATGAAACCTGGTTTCTCACAAAATATTAAAATATGAATCTGTTATGGGAACTACCTATTTCATTTTGAATAGACTCTTCCAATCTCAATATCAACCTTGATTCGAACACGTTCACTTTACTACTCGAGGCAAAGAAGTGACTAATCTTAAAGCCGGAAGTACCGACGAATATTATATCTGTATGAACTTTCGTGTTTCATATAACTCTATTTACCTAAACACGTAGTTCGAGTCTTTCTTGGTGACCTTTTCTAAGGGCTCACAACAGAATCCCCATTTAGTCGGGAAATATGAATACACATACTATTGTAAAATATGATCATTCACTCCTGAAGAATATTTTCATATAATTGTCGCTGTTAATTCTGATCACTCAAAAAAGGGCTTACATGTAAACTATACTGCCAAAAACACGTAAAAATCATTAGTATCTCTATTAGCCTATAAAGTTTCAAATGTCTAACTGGAAGTTCCTTATTTCTTCGTATAGTTTTTAACGAAAGAATATTTTTTGATCCAGTAAACCGGATGTTACACAACAAACGCATCAGCGCTTTCATTGTTGCTGCAAAGTATTTAAAAAATGTTATCACCTGAGCAACACAGTCCATCTAAAAAGAATTTAGCTTTTACTGTATAATTAATCATTTATAAAGGGGTGCTTTCTTTCTGTCCCATTAACTTGATGTGAATTTAGTTTGCAAAATACCACAAGGTGAAAATGATGAATACATACTTTTTAAGATTGAAATTCGGGTATAACCTTTCCTTGCCAAATCTTTGCAAAAGCAATTAATTTGAAATACAAGAAAGAGAGGTATCTTAAACTCATTTAAATTATTACAAATTGAATATCAATAATTTAGCAAACGTTTTTAAAACATAATTGCTCATTTAATACTGTTATTGTTCATGGATAAATCATTTACTGTTTTACTGAAAGGTTTTCTGGAAGAACCCTTTAATTCAAAATCTAAATATTTGCTCAAGACAAAATCCTGTACCTCAACCTTCTTAAATTTTCAAACATTTCTATCTTAATGCCTTTTCTGAGGACAAGATTAGGATATAAACAAAGAAAACCCTTTCTCTTAAAAATGAATAGATTAAAAATCAACAAATGACAGGTATTAAGTTATAGCTTAGACTTACAGTTTGACATAAATCTACAGATTAAAATCAGGGAAACAAAAAGATGGTGTCAAAATTTCACCTTTATTCAAGAGTTTTTGAGAATGGAATTAGATAAGAACAATTTAAAAAAAAACAAGAAAAATCAATTATAGCTGAAGATGGTGTTTGTTTATCAGCTTTCTATTCAAACTTGATAACTCAAATATAACTATATAGTCTATTCTGCATGTAAAGATTAAAATTCTTATATTCAACTTCATTTAAACAATAAATCCTGAAGCATTGATATTTTTATATCCTGTATAACAAATTCTCCCGATAGACCAAAGCTACGTTGCAGGTAATCAAGGTCTATTAAAAAGTTTTCATATTTTAGGAGAATAGTTTTCTAATTCTCTCTTTTGAACTATGACTTTATTAATTTGTAAGTTATCTAAAAACAAATATAGCTCATGAAGGCAAAGATTTTTTTCAGAGCCTTACCATTTCATTTTTTTTAGGAATTTTTTTACGCATAATAATTCTGTTTTTCTATAAATGATAGGCAAATAAAGAAACTAAAACTATATTTTTAGTTTATTAGTTAGAGCTAAGTGATATAAAATATCCATTGTTATAAAAGGAATACTCTGGGTAGACCTGTATTCCAGTGCATCATTCTCTATGATTAACAAACTTTACATAGTTATGATAGCAAAATATTTTATGAATAACCACAATAATACGGTCTAAACCCTTTTCATTCTTTATTTTTATCTGAAGTTTGAACAGTAAAATAACAATTATAATCTTTATGTATCTATTAAGAGTTTTTAATATAGAGTTTCAAATATGTCCTGGTCTATAAATAGTTTGGTTTCTTGAGAAGAAGTTCAATTAGGATTTGCTGTATTATTTTAGACAATATAAAATAGCCTGTTTATGAATTTTAAAAAGACTTGTTGATTTAAATTCTTTAATGGGTGTGATTTGTAAATAATATTTTTTTTCATAAATGGAATTTTACGTATTGACGTGTTTTTAAATTTAAGGGTTTGACTTTATTAACAAGAAAAATTTGGAGGAACTTCACGTCGTAATATATCGCCAAATAACACGGTAGATACTAAATTCGTGTTTTCCTAGCATTTCGAGGAAAGTAATGAATAGGCCAATATGCTTTTATCAAAGAATATTCTTGTCACAGCCCTAATAACTAGGCCTATATGTACTTGGTCGGGCAAAAACCAAAGTTAGGCACAAGGCCAGTTTTACGATACTAATAACTAGGGCTGCGATAAGAATATTCTTTAACAAAAGCATACCGTCACAGCCCTAGTAACGACTAATAGATTAACTTAACGTTATTAACCCTTTGAACTCTGAAGGGCTGATATATCGGTCCAGGCGAGATAGTGCAAAATACGACACGGCTGATACTTAGGCCCTCCATGGGCCTCTTATAGAACGGCTCTTGTTAGCTAGCTAGTAATTTTACTAAGTCAGGGTCCAAAGGGTTAAAGGAAGAAAGTTAAATAAGAAGGACAAACCTAAACAAATAGAACAGCTTTTGTTTCAGTCAAAATAGGACAGCCAGTTGCATGGTAACCGCCCCTTAGTCTTCTTAATCATTAATTATCAAAATAAACAAAAAGAATGAAATTAAGTGATTTTTTTAAATTTCAAAATTCTTTTTTGTTTTCAATGGAAGGTCCTTTTAAATTTATTGATATTGTATTAATAGCCCAACGGATTTTTTTTCCTTTAATCTCAGTGAACAATTCATTTTTTTCTAAAAATTAGAATTTTATGATATCTGTTGGTTTTCCTCTTCTGGAGCTCATCAGGAACCTATAAAACTAAAATATCCTGTTATATGGAGGATTAATTAATAATAATGTTACGATTTAATTTTTTTTCTTGTTTTAAAATTTATAACTCCTATTGATTAAATTTTCCCTAAGGGAATTGCATTATTTTCTTTCCATTTTTTTGTTGTTTTTTTGATAAATTTGTCTTGGTTACGAGGTTGATGCGCATAAAATCCTAAAATTCACTTTCTGTTGTTTTATAATAGTATTTCAGCCAAGCTTTAAGGCATCATCTCTTTATTAAAGAATAAATATCATTAAATCTTTAGGTTATTAGTGTTTTATTGAAACCATTTTGGTTACCACTGCTATCAGATTATATATCCTTGTAAAATCGTTCACTAAAAATATTTACATAAGACGGGATTTTTCTACTAATCATTTAACGACAAAATGTATTCCAATAATAGATATAATAAATTCCATAAACAATTCATTTACAACAAAAAAACATTTCTGCTGTTTTCATCGAAAAGAAAATTCAATTTTCTTTCATTCATTTTTAAGTTGTCTAGCGTTAAATTGCCAAATAATTTAAATATGCCAATAGACTGAACTATTAATAGTTTCCTGTTTACTATAAAGCAAACTATTAAGTAACATATATATATAATTTAATCAAATAAAATCAATATGTTAGGCCTTACATATTAATTTTATTTGATTTAATATATATAATGTATGTATGTGTTACTTAATAGTTTGCTTTATAATGTACAAGAGATTATTAATAGTTCAGTCTATTGGCATATTTAAATTAATAGCTTTTTAACGTTTCGGTTTATAATAGAAACTATCATCAGAGCATACATATGCTAATGAATTCACATTGTAACATATTCAACTTGTAAGCTTTTAAGCGATTTCTTAATTATATTTTAATAATATAAAAATGATATTATTTAATACCTTATCAAGATGACATTTTAGAAATTTCATTAGAAAAAGCAATTATTTACGTCATAGAGCTTGTGTAACAATATCATTGAGCCTACTGGTTGACATAATATTCTCATCCACTTGTAGTCGCGAGTGCTACCTCGGCGATTTTGTTTAGTTCCTGTAGGATATCTAAGGAAGTCAGTGACCAGTTTTAGGCGATGAAGAAAGAACAGTTGTAAGAACACCCTTTCGCATTTCCTCTACCCAAGGATCGCATGTAGAAGATGACCGTCATGGTACATTTAAACAAAAGAAAGCTATATTATATATCTGTTGCTGTTTTCCAAACTTTATTTAGACATTTCTTTTGGAGGTAAACATAAACTTTTGTGTGTGTATGTGTGTGGGGAGAGAGGGGGGGAGATCACTATCATATATTAGAGTTTGTTTATGCGGTATAAACTTATGTTTTCTTTCTAGGGTGTCTTCTAATACTTAAGTTTAAGTCTAAATTGAGTATATCATACTCTATGGCTTCGCTATTTACACGCACTATGTACTTAACATATGAGTCAATCCTTAATATTTATCAAAAATTTAGGCGGGAAAAAAGCAAATGAAATGTAAAAATGGTTGGTTTATCAATCAGTAAGGAGTTCTTTTTTAGAACAGTTCAATAATTTTAATCAAAATAATATATAACATATAACAAAAATAGTCCTTTCGTTTTGAAACATATTCAGAATATACTTATTACTGAGCATCTTAGAAATCAAATACTTGTAGCTGATGGATACTGTCTGTTTCGTCAGTCGCACATTATCATATTAAACCAAAGACCTTTGTACTAATGGGCTATTAACCCCAACATCTCAATAAGTTATTTCCTATTTGTAGATTTACCGTATGGGTCGTTTCCCTCGATAAGTGGCATTTCTGCTTTATTGAATACCCAAAGAACCGAATAAATCCTAGAAATTGCGTTTATCACATCATCTTGACACTTGCAGATGGATTCTGCCTTTTGATGTTAATACATTATGATTTTCTAGCAACAGTGAATGTAAAATTTGTTTTTGAACCAGTTTTATTTTCTAATATTATGACCCGCTAAATAGATAAATTTCAGTTGCTTTAGGTAACTAATCTAAAATAAAAACAGGTTGATAGTGTTCGTCAATTTAGGAATTAATCTATATGAGAGAAAAAACACTGATTTTTTGACCCACGATTCATTGGTTTGTAGGCATCTTTTAATAAGTATCATGACTAGAACTAAGGGACGAGCTAGTGAGAAATAATGCCTGTGTCACTGAATCTCTTCCTTGTGGATTAAGTTAAATGGACTGCATCCTACATACTGTAAAAAAATTCTCGTACATAGGAAAAGGTTTCTGTACTTAGCCAATTGGAGCAACACAAGAAACCCGAGGATCCGCGTAGTTAGCAATGGAAGTGTTGATTTGAAGAGATATTTTACGAATAAATAATGTTAGCAGTGGAAAGTTTTAAGATAAGAGTTTTTCACACTCCAAAAATAAAGAAAAAAAACTCCAACAACCAACTTAACAAGCCAAATGAGCCAAAACAAAGAAAAAAAAGAAAAATATTAAACCAATAAGCAGAATCCTCTCTAAAACCTATGTGACCTTAAATAACCAGAAAAGGTTGAAAG
>JAYKTE010134843.1:0-13237 GCA_036873565.1 Xipholeptos notoides | reverse complement strand
TCAAAGTATTTGTTTATTTCTCCACATACACTCCCTCCCTCTCTCTATCTCTCTCTCTCTCTCTCTCTCTCTCACTCAAAATATGTTTATTTCTCCACATACGCTCCCCCTCTCTCTTTCTGTATCACCCTTCTCTCTCTCCCTCTCCCTCTCTCTCTCCCTTCATCTCCTTTACTTTCAACTCCCTTTAAATTTCCTCAAATTTTGATTTTCTATTTCCTCCGACTTCTTTTCTTGAGTTTCTACAATAAGGGAAAAAAAAGAATGGGAAGAAAGAAAGAAAGAAGGAAAAAGGAAAGAAAGGTTTTTCATTCTGACATTCCTTCCTTCCTTTCCTCCCTTTTCTTTCCTTCCTCTTGCACTTCTGGCCTAAATAATCTGCTTTTACAAATGCTTTTACGAGGAAAACATGGAGAGAAGAAAACAGCGGTGGGTAGGTAGGTAGGAATAGACGGAGATGGATAGATGATACATATTACACAGATAGATATGACTGTAATAAGATAGATATGATCGGAATTAGATAGACAGACAGATAGATAGATAGATAGATAGATAGATAGATAATTCCATGTTTAATAATTCCCATTGGTTTCGTCTTTGTCCAAATGAATTTAATTTTTAAATTTTGGATTAACTTTTGAAATTTTTTTTGTAATATTTCGTCATCTTTTTGCAAACAATAATTTTATTTTTTTAGTCCAATTTCCTAAATGTGTTCTTGTGTCATAATACACACACATACACAGAGAGAGACACACACTCAATGTGCATGCATAAACATTCTCCTCCTTCCAAAATCTCTATTCATTAAAAATCACTGAAGAAAATCAAAATTTACATTTCTTTATATTTTTTTTATTTAATGTTATCCTCCTCCTCCTACTTTCCAATGTCTTTGTGCCATAAAAATGGAGCTCTCAGTGAACTAAGCTTTGACTCTGGAACCATATTACACATGTTCAAATCCCAGTCAAAACTATTACATTCACTTTCAGCTGTTTCGGGCAGATGAGGCTCATTAAGTCTAGAGAGTTACTCGCCTAGGTGTAAGGATAACACTGATTACTAAAACCCGGTAGGATGAGACCCGTCAGCTCAATGAATGTAACTCATCTAGGTGAAGGGCAACATGCATATAATGAGCATGTAAAACTGTCCTTGTGCCTAACTTGGGTTGGTGTTTGACCAAGTAGATATATCCTTTCTGACTTAATTATCCGCATCATAAGCCCATAGAGCACATTTAAAAGTAACAATATAGGTGTCCAAATAGCTTAAATTATAATGGCACTTTTTTCTCCTTTGAAAATCATGACCAATAAACAAAAAAAGAAAAGAAAAAAACCTGTTTTTGTAAAGAAACTATTATGGGTTGCTAATAATTATGTCAGCTCTCTAAAAAGTTCCCAACTCCCAGTTGAAATGTTTTACAAGAAAAACTTATATTGATTACAAAAATATGGCAGCTGGACTTTTAACATTCAATACTTCCTTCCTTCCTTTCTTTCTTTCCTCCTTCCTTTTCTTCGTTTCTCTTTCTTATGTACTTTAACATACACTCCTTCCTTCTTTCTTTCCTCTCTTCCTTCATTCCTTGTTTTTTTTCTCCTCCTTCTTTTTCTTCCATACTTTAACACACACCACATCAACTTCTTTTCTTCCTTTCTTTTTCTTCTTCTTTTCCTTTCTTCTTCCTTTTTCTTTCAAAAAGAACATTTTTTCTTTTTCTTCTCCTTTTTTTCTTTCCTTTCCTTCTTCCTCCTCTTCATCTTCCCCCTCTAATTCTAAACCTTCTCTCTTCTCTACTAGAAAATGTTTTGTATATGATTTGTATTTATAGTAAAGCCTTAAGGCCTTCCATCATTTCCAAATTTCTTTCATTCTTGGCACATTTTTGGCTCAGGGGTCATCCCAAAATAGAATTTGACTCGTTCATATTTGTCTTCAATGGAAAATCGAGAAATTTATTTCACTCCGGTTTGACTTTGTTCAGGAAAAACTGGGAAAAAGACACAATTTGAATTTTTTTTTTTAATCCTTGAGACGAAGAGGCTTGATTTCTGTCTCAAATGTTTGGACTATTATCTCGATTTTCATCATTGTTTATTTTCACAATGGATTGAATTTTAAGACTATTGTCATGAAGCCTTCCAAATTCAAATGTTTCATTGGCCGAAACATTCCAAAGATAACAATAATAAAGATGAGGATAATAGTTCAAAACTTTGGTACACAAAATTGATTTCAATTGATTCAAACAAATATTTTACACAAGTAAAGCCTTTTTATTTTTTTTATTATCAATTGTTAAATATTTTTAAATCGATGACAATTCAAAAAAATATTCTAAAAGTATTAATCAGACTATTTTCCTCATCCTATTATTTTCTTTCTGATGAGCATCTTTATATCAGGTCCAAAAATTAAAGAAAAAATAGATTTTTGTTCTTTTTAATGAAACCTCTTTAAATGAAAGAATGCTACCTAAATATATACAGGGCTCTACATTGCGGGGGAATCACTTGCATTTGCAAGTTATTTTTCCAAGTGGCGACTAAAATTAATAAAACACTTATTTTTGGTGACTGATTTTTTTTTACCGACAATCTTCTAAATACTGAGTTAAAATGTCTTTTCAACTTCTTTTTAATTAAAAAGTAAAGTCAAATTAAATTTAATTAAACAATGAAAATTTTAAAATAGAAAATAGAACAATACACTCTATTTTTTTAACAAGGCTATTAAAAAATGTGTAAAGAAATTCAACAAGTTTTTATGCAAAAAAAAAAGTAGTTCAAAGTGAAATGGATTATACTTTCTTAAAAAGTAGCTAAGTTTCAGACTTATTGGTTTATTCATAACATTAGAGTGAAATAACATTTCATGGGTTTGTCTAGTAACATTTCTATTTGGCTAGTGAATGAAATTATTTCATTGTCAAAGGTCAACCAAAATTAAATTTGTCCATAGAGCCCTGATATATATATTCAGTGAGTATGTTCTCTGACCGGATTATTAGAACATTGTGTGTGTGTATATATATATATATTAGTGAGTATGCCATCAAAAACTGGTTTTAATATCACAAAAGTTGATAAATATTAAGACAAAGTCAAGAAAAGTTTTAAACGTATTTGTAGTTAGGATTTATTAGGAGAAAATCTAGGAAAAACTAAAAATGATTTTTGGCGTTTTCTTTTTCTCTTTAGAGTTCATATTGATTTTTAATTTGCTTTTATTAAGATATAAATGTGTCAGATCATTTTGGCCTATTTTGCATTGAATAAAAATATACATATTTTTCTCAGGTCCGAAATCCTCATATATCAAATTTCAAATCTCTACACCAAAAATTTGCAGAGTAGTTTGACAGTAGATAAGCAGAGAGAGCCAGTGAGGGAAAGATATGAGAATAGATAGATAGATAAACAGATATTTCAGAAGTTAGTTAAAATAAATGATTTTCTTGTCAATTATTGTTGGATCCTTGCTTCCAATGTGCATTAAATGTTCATTAAAATCTTAAAACTGATGAATGAATAATGAAAGCAGAATCATTAAGGATAACCAAATATTATCTTTGTTATTTCCAATGAAATTCTAATCAAGAAAATATTTCCCACCCCAAAAATGTCAAAACAGAAGAAAAACAATCATTTTGTTCTTATCGTGAATCAATTCATCAATTTACGACTGAAACTAAATTCTGAATTCTTTTTCATTAATCAGAACTATTTTTACAAAATTATTTTTCCACAATTATTGTCACATAATATCAAAATAAAAATGACCAAATGAATGTATTTCCAAATAAATAAAACCAATTTTTAAAATCAGGCGCAGGTTTTAAAAGGTAATGAATCTTCACGTGCATGCGTACATGCATGCATTTATGTGTGTGTGTGTGTGTGTGTGCCCTGTTTTTCCATTTGTGTGTGTGTGTGGTGTGTACTTACAGTCTGTATTTTTGTGTGTGTGTGTTTACACTTTTTATATGTGTGTTTACTATTTCTCTGTGTGTGTGTGTGTGTGTGTGTGTGTGTGTAAGCATGTATGTATGTGTTTCTGTATTAGGAAGAAATTTCCCTACAATGCTTCTTGTTTTTAATGATCTTTGTTCCGAAACACAATTCTTGTTGGTCGATGCCCATCCAGCCCCCCCCCCATCTTGAAAGATTTGTCAAAGGGGTTGGGGTTGGGTTGCGGGTGGCTGTTTCTCTTCCAGCAGTCAGTCAGGCATGCTCTCCACGAGGGGGGGGGGTAGCTTGCAGAATTAGATAGAGGAAGAAGAAAGAAAGAAAAAGAAAAAGAGAAAAACAAGGGAGAAGGAATATATGCGTATGTTTTTAGACCTACATACATGGGTGCACGTGCACAAATACACACAGACGCACAAATAAACATAAGCACACACACTCAGACACAAACACACACTCACAACACACAAACACATGCACCCAACCACACAACCTACAACCCTTGGGAAAAGTATTAATCCCCACATTTCCTCCAGCTATGGATTAAGTAGTGCATATTGAGTTATTCAATAAACTATTTGGGGAAATAAAGAACGTTTATAAAAGAAAATGAGTGTTCTCAGCATTAAATGACCTAAAAAGGTTGATATGTCGTAAAATACAACATACACTGAATTTGAAAATAATCCTCATCTTTTTCTGGGTGAAATGAAAAAAAAAATTATTTTGTCAAAAATATATTGTTAATGATTGCCATTAAATTCACCATTAAAAACCGGATCACAAGAAACCTTTTTAGCTTATAGGAACCAGTCCTTTTTTCTTTTGTTCAAAGTGACCATCTCCTAGATAGGTTGCCTACCAGGGCTTGGAGGGCCTCATCCACTTTCACTATTTGATCCATAGCTGGAGGAAAATGAAGGGGATTCATATCTTTCCCAAGGGCATTAGTCCACGAGTGAACATGACAGTAGTTAGGTGATCCGATCAGCTAGGTTGTATTTCAAAATACATAAAACCAAGTTTTAAAGTTGAACAATTTAGGCCATTATTTTGGAACAGTGAGACTTAGGAATCGTAATACACAAGTTCAAATCCTACTCGTTTTGTTTACGTTCATATTTTGACTGATACCCTTGGGAAAGGTATGAATCCCCACATTCTCTCCTGCTATGGATTAAATAGTGTGTATTGTGATTAATCAAAAAAAATATGGACAAAAAAAAAAGGAAAATTATTAAAAAATGATTGTTCTCTGCATTAAATGACCTGATATGCTGTAAAACAGAAACTAAGGAACAAATTTTGGTCTTTGCTGATCTTTCAGCTTAAGCAAAAATCCTTTTCAGGAATTGAACTCTGAACTGAATGTTTATGATTTCACCAAGGTTTGAAATAATTTCTGATAAAAGAAACCAAAATGGATTTTTGTGCCAAGTAATCTCATTGATAAATTAAAACTAGTTTTAACATTTCATTTATTATCAGGTTGAGAAAAAAAATGTTTATTTTACCAAATGATAATAACTTTTAAATGCACTTTCAAAACTCACTTAGAATCATTATTTTTTAAAAAAGAGTAACTTTATTATTATAAGCTTTGTTTTAAGTCTTAAAAAATATTGAATATGCATTCAATAACAAACATAGGAAGTACATTTAACATACATTTAATAGAAAGCATTAATTATAAGAGGTATATTTTAGATACATTTGATAAAAATCATCAAGTACTTTCATAATATCAAATCATTTTTAAAAAACTGCAAATCCTGCCCTAAAAAGACAAATCTATCAAAATAAGGATTCTGGTAAACAACTTCAATAACAAACTCAGTTTCATTTTTGTTGTTTTCAATAATCTCAAAGCATCTTATGACGTAGAACTTGAATTAGTCATGGTCTTGACCTCAGGCAAGATATTAAGTTGATGGCTTTTGTTTGGATTGTTGTGTGAACTGAACTGCTACTATTTTTTTAATCAAAGACTTTTTGAGATTTGTATTAATTGGAAAACATTATCAAATAAATTTTATCTTAAGGAATTCAGATATGAGGGTCTGTGGAAGAAAATTATGCTACTTCACACCTGCAGAAGGTAATTCACTGGTAATGTCGCAAAATCTTGTTCCCTCGTTAGAATTAATTCTTCTACTGGTTCTTGTTTTAATTAAAATAAAAATTATAAATAGTTTCTAATTATTTAAATGTTTTATTAATAATTATTTTTGATTTCTTTTTTTCCGGCATCCCCAACCAACAAACCCAAAAAAATAAATAAATAAAAATCTTAACCCTAAACCTAATCCTCCTTTTTCTAAAAAAAATTGTTGTTTAATTCAAAGAAAAATTTTTTTTTTTATTTTTTTTTTTGTTGGGTGATGTTAGGAAAAAAAAGACATAAGAAAAATAAATATAATACTCAACAAAAACAACAAGCAATAGAAGATTCAATTTTTACAAAGGGACCAGTTTTTGCTTTACCCACCATTAAATTACCTTCCACAGATGGAAATATATACAAATAGCCAAATTATTAAGAATCTTTTTAAACCAACATCTTTATCTTTGTTGTTTTGGATACTGATTATCTTATCCTTTCTCTACACCTAGGGGAGGTCGACTTGGGGCAGTGGATAGGCAGTCGGACTTCAGAATGGTAATACATGAGTTCAAATCCCAGTCCATCTGTGTACGTTCACATTTGGACTAATACCCTTGGGAATGGTATGAACCCCCACTTTCCCTCCAGCTATGGATTGAATAGTGCCCATTCTGTTATTCAGAAAACTATGTGGACAAAAGAAAGTTTATCAAAAAATGATTTGTTCTCAGCATTAAATGACCTAAAAAGGTTGATAAGCTATAAAACACAAAACAAACAAACATCTCCACCCAAATAAACAATAGTGATAATAAGTAAACACAGGGAAATTACAGATGAAATGAATATTTTAGACGGAATATCTATAAACATCAAAGCAGAGTAACAAATGGATGTCAAAATATTAGGATGGAGGTTTATTTAGGAAAACACCAACACATATTTCAACATAGAAACTTTACTTTTTCACAATCATTGGGATCAGGCTTAATAATTTGTACAACTATTTTTCGGACTGCTGTCCTCATCCTTGTTATTGCTCACAAAGTTTCAGCCGATGAACCCTTCGGCCGTCTTCAGGTGATCGAACTAGGGAACTTTCTAGCCGTAATCGAGAGTCACAGAATTTTGAACTCAATCTTTTGAATACCATGGGGGTAGCCTGTTCTCATTCTATTAACTATGACGAGGTAGAGTGTTGAATCCTTGGAGTCTGGTGACTACTGCCTTTGGGTGGAATTGAATCCTTCGCCTTCAGCTGATGCACACTTCGAACTGTACATACTCAATGCCTTTATTTGGTGCCTCTGAACCCATGGTGCAATAGATAAAGATTACGACAAGAAGGTTCCTGAATGTGATCCCTTGAAGATGGCCAAAGTGTTCATCGGAAGAAACAATATAATGATAACAATAATAAGGATAAGGACAGCACTCCGAAAAATATATCTATGTACATAGAAACTTTCATTTAAATATTTCATTTAAGGATGAGATGAACGTTTCACACAGACCGCTGTAAAGATATTAGGATATAGATTTATTTAGGAAAATACTGACAGGTTTCGACCATAATATTACCATTTTCAAATTTTGTATATCTACCCATAGAATTAGTGTTCAAATTATTTGTGTTATAGTTATTATTATTATTGTTGAATTTCTGTAAATCTGCTCAACAACAGCAATATCAAGTATGTTCAAATCACGTTAGAGACACCAATTCCCGCCAGATCACTGAAGTTCAGCAACGTAGAGCCTGTTCAGTACAAAGATGGATGACCACTTAGGAATACCAGGTACTGTATGAGGCCGGTCGGTGGTTCATAACTTGATCAGTCGAATGTATTAAGCATTTTAACTGAAAGACCTTCCCTCTCCTTCACAACCGACCAGGAGAGCTAAAAAAATGCTCAATTAGAGTTACCCCCAAGGGTGAGGACTGGGTGTCTCAGAATACTCTGAAACTGCAAAAACTCTATAAATACAGGAAGACTGATCCAAGCAAATGAGTAAGGAGAGGCCATACTGCTCAACAACATCAAGTACGGTCAAATTATGTTGGAGACCTCGGTTCCCATTAGATCACTGTTACAATATTGTCTGGCTGGTCACAATAGGTGCTCATATAAATTGGATGCACAGCAACTGCACATCATAATGTGTGTCTAATGGCCCTAGCTGACTACCGGAAATAGTTAGGCCAATATGCACAGGTCACCTGCTGCACAGCCTCTAAATGTGGAATTTAAGTGTAAAAAATGGAGAACGGGGCCCATTGTATTTTCTGCCCAAGAGCCCATAACCCTCTCTGTCCGCTTCTGTGTGTATACACACTAATACACAGGGTTAGTATTGTTTTAGAAGGGGATAGATAGATTTGAATAAACATTTGCAGAGCCTGTTTTAAACTTATTTGACTAATTTTCTCAAGTTGGGATCCATGTTGTAAAGGTTTACCATAGTAGAGTTATTGTTTCATTGAGATGAATAATATGCTACATGAAATAGAATTATGAATCAACTAAAAGTATTGCTCTGCCTGACTTTGCTCTGCTTAAAAAAAAAACTTTAAACAAATTATTTCACCATTATGTTCAATGTTCGTAAAAATAGTTGTAATACTTGAAAAAAATTGTAGAAATATTTTTAATTTCAAAACAATTTAAGTTCAAATGCCAGCTTTTTATTTGAACGTTCGACTAAAGACTGTTGTGAAATACTGGTTGTCAGCATCTGTTAACAACCATGATATGGTAAATTATTAAAATTTTAAAAAGTATATCTAAAATCGATGTTTTTTGGACTAAAAACCTATTAAAAAAGGTTGTCCCAGGTCTGAAATCCCTTTATGTCAAATTCCAAGACTGTAGACAAAGAATTGTCAGGAGTTTGGTAGGGAAAAAAAAGAAAAAAAATTGCTTGTGCACACGCATTTTTCACTTTTATAGATATATAAATATTTACTTTTCAAATAATATGGGACCATATCAGGTATCAAAATTAAAAGTCCTGTTAGTTAACATTTCTGCTGCTAAATGCAGAGATCTTCAAAATTCGTATCTTGCTCTCACTGTCGAAGTAAGAAACCTCCGTTTTTTGCATCATTCTAGTATGAGCATCCCATTGTGCCATCTATCATAAAAATATGGTAAATTCTAACTGTTCTATCATGCAAATTATTAGTCAGCCTCGATTTTTCTCTCAAGACTTGTTTGGAATCAATTTTGTCTTTCACCTAGATGAGTTACTTTTCTGGAGTTGACACACCTCATCTTCACGGTTTTGGAATCAATGTTGTCTTTCTAGTGTTTATTTTTATCATTCTGACAGCACAAAAAACATCAGAGTGCAGACTTGATTGGGTAGTTTCTGGTCTTACAACATCAGACCTTCCTTCCCACGTCCACTCGACCAGAGATGATCAGTCTCTGGTCCACCTTCCATAAACACGCTTCCAGACTCTGCTTATATAGCAGCAAAGTTCCACACAAAACCTTCCTAGCTATCACCCTGATCAGCTAAATTTAAGTTTGTTTGTGTTTTACGGCATATCAACATCTTTAGTTCATTTAATGCCAGGAACAATTATTTTTGGTAAGCTTTATCTTTTGTCCACACTTAGTTATTTTAGTAACACAATATGCACTATTTAACCCATATCTGGAGGGAACATAGAGAATCATAACTTTCCCAAGGGTATTAATCCAATTATGAATGCAAATGACTTGGATTCGAACTCGCGTATTACAATTCTGAAGTCAGACTGCCTATCCACTGGGCCAAGTCAACTTCTCCCAAAATTCAAATGGCAAATATTTGATCCATTTAAGAGAATACAAATTGAAGATTTAGGATGAGAATTTAAAGTCAGCGATAAGGAATTAATACCTAACTTTTTTCTTTTTTTTTAAACTAAAAATCAAGTAAAAAGAAATTTGAAAGCCAACTGCGACCATTCTATTCTATAAATGTTACGTACAAAGAACTGAGGCAGACAACAATCAATATTGAAAAATTTTTAAAAAAACTAAAAGAAAAAGCAATTGGAAGAAAAGAAGGTAAAGAACTGCTGCTGCTGCAGTGACCACAATTAATTACGTATCAGTATTAATAATCTCAATTCTTTCAATGAAGCAGAGAATTTCTAGTTTTGTGCTCTTTCTAATCTTTTTCTTCCATTGTGAAGGAAGAAGAATGTCTCTCACAATTTGGAGTAATTATTTGCCTCGGAATGGAACAAAATAATTTTTTTTTATTTCATCTTTCAATGCTTCGTCTTGCTTCCTTCACATGGCATCTCTTCTTCTGCAGGCACAAAATTGTGCTGGCTGCTTTAAAATGCCATCGAGCAGCATCACTTCAATCTTCTTTTTCTTGCTTTCTTTTTATATTTCAATAATTCTTGCTTCTTCTTCTTCTTCTTCTTCTTCTTCAACAAAGAAGCAAAAGAAAACATTTTCTTTTTTTTTTAAGTGGTTTTTAATCAAATCAACTCAAACCGAATGAGAAATAAATTTATTTTTGCTTTTCAATGAACTTCTTTGCTTGAATGTTGGTTTGGTTTTGGGTTAGGTTTGGCTCGGTATGGTTTTAGTTTGGTTTAGTTTGTTTTGGGATTGGTTTTGGTATAGGATTTGGTTTGGTTTTGGTTTAGTTTTGCTTTGGTTAGGTTTGCTTATATGAGGTTAGATTTGGATTTCAATGATTCCCATAAGGTAACAATGATAAAGATGAGAACAACAGTCAAAAAAATTAATGTACATATTATCAAGCCTCATCTCACAGATTGTGAAGGCAACAATGATAAGAATGAAGACAACAGTCCAAAAACTAGATGTACATATTATCAAGCCTCATCTCAAGGGCTGTGAAGGTAACAATGATAAATGAGGACAACAGTCCAAAAACTAGCTGTAAAGAAAATACTTCTATATATATTTGTTTACCTTGGGTTTGTAAAGCGAAATAATTGGCCTCACTTATTTCCTCTTTGATAAATAAATAAACTCATTGGGGCTCCCTACATTTGTTGGATCAGAAGCTTTTTTTTGCGGATTTTTTTTTTTTTGCTCTATTTTATTTTCTTAAAGCAGCTGTTAGGCTTAATATCCTTTGTTTCTTGTGCTACGACTCCCTCTCCCTCTCCTCCTGCTTATTCTCTCTCTCTTCTCCATCCTCTCTTCCCCTCCCCCACCTTGCTGCCCCAAATTCAACAACAAAGGCAGGCCGTAGGAACCTTACCCATTTGGGAAGAAGCTGAGTTAGTTTCACCACCACCCCTGATACTCTTACTCTATTCAGGCCAGGTTTCAGTACTTTTAGGGCCTCAAGCAGAAAGAAGGCTCAAGATTTTTGGGGTCTCCATGGAAACAGCCATTGTCCAGTTCTCTCTTCTTCTTCTTCTTTCATTTTTCTTTCTTTTTTAACATAATATTTCCTGAAAGTAAGGCACTCTCTTGATTGTCAGATTACCTTTAATCTTTCTTGGTTTAGGAATGATATATATATATATATATATTATTATTTTTTTTATTATTGATAAACAACACTAAAATAATAGAAAAATGCAATACCTACAAAAGATGAGCAATATTAGAAGCTATACATATTAAAAACAAAAGCGCAAAAGTAAACAAAATAACTTTTGACAATAGCAACAGAATCTTACATATATTCTATGTAAAACATTTTACAAAAAACACTGAAAGAACGCACGGATAAAAAAAATGCAAGGAGAAAATACATCTTAACTACAACAAAATATACACATCAGATCAAAACACAATAAAAATTAGAATGTAACTGAAAAAAATGTCAATCCCTGAAGATGGTCAAGGAAGACTGAAAACGTTTGGAAAAAAAGCTTGGAAATTTCATTAAAACACTCAACCCAGTGACTAAGTTTCTTGTTTCTAACAAGAAATAATTGAATTAAAAATATTAAAATGGAAAATTAAAATTCTTTTTAATGAAATATGTCTGAATATATACATACATACCTAATGTTAAATAGTATTCTCTACCAGGGTTTCACCATCAGCAAGGATCATCAGGGGAATACCATTTTATATATGGGTCTGGAATTAAATGGTAAAAAAATTTTGAGACACAAAAGACAGACACCAGAGTATAATGAAGTAGGAATTAGGGTATTATTAAGAAAATATCAAATGATATCGGGAAGATGGTGTAGGTGATATTGTATGTGGAAATGTGTAACAAAGCTGTATATGGGTATAATTATACTAAGAAATAAGGAAAACTAGCATAGGAAAATGTACATAAAAACTTGTAGAGCTTTATTAATGTTGAATAGTATTCTCTTGTAGAGCTTAAAGAAATATATATATAGTTGATAAGCCATTTAACTCAAAATTTTATTCTTCCAAATGTTTTTGGTGGGGTCTGATTTTTTGTGTTTTATACAACATATCAACATTTTATTAATCATTTAATACCTGAACAATCATTTGTTTATATAAAAGTCTCTCAGAAAAAGATTGAATTTTCATTCTTTTCTTATGAATGAAAAAGATTGTATTTTCATTCTTTTCTTATGAATGAAATTTTCATTCTTTTCTTTCTAAGTAAAATATTCAAATTTTCCTTCTTTCCTTCCTTCCTTCCTTGTGTATGCAAGCTGATTGTAAAACAAATCGATGTGTGTTCATTCTAAACAATCAAACCCAACTCTCATTCTCTAAGTGACAATTGACATGTGTCTCTCAACTTAATTTATTCATTTGATCATCTTAATGATGTAGATGTTGTTGATTAGGATGTTTGCTTTCAGGATTAAAAAAACCTCTTTTTAATTAGACTCCATGTGGCTGGTTGGTGTACATGCACGTTTTTGATAATCAAGTATTTCGCAAGTTGATGAACAAGTTTAACAAGATTATTGTATGGATCAAAAAAACAAAATTTGGTTGGTCAATTTTCAAATTACAAATTGACATGACAGCATTTTATAAATTCATGTATCATTAAACTTTTCTCCATCTCCATCATAATTCAAGATTTTACAAACAAGGAATATATGAGGTATGTTCAATAAGTAATGAGAAAATGTCAGGAGAGATAATATTGATTTTCATAAGCTTACAAAACTTTGTCTATACGAGGTATGTTCAATAAGTAATGAGAAAAT
>JAYKTE010134732.1:0-13238 GCA_036873565.1 Xipholeptos notoides | reverse complement strand
ATCATTATGCTTCAATTAGTGAATACAAGGTTAGTTATATTTTTTATATATCTCATGGAAATTGGGTCCTTCATTTTTCAATTTCAATTACCCTTTTAACTCATTTTGAGGACTTGTCTCCATTTATTTTTATATCTGATTATAGGAAATATTTCTGATTGCATTCTCTTCTCACAAAATAACATTTACTTAAATGCTAATTATAATACATTATTTAAATGTTTCAATTTGTAATTAAATTTCTAATTTTATTTATATCCTTACTATACATCTAATAATTTAGTCTGTTTATTATTTCACATTCAATTTATTGAAATGATTGCAATTTTAAAAAGCGGTTTGTAAACTGAATGATTTAAATAATCTCATTTAAATTACTTGACAAATAATTTTCATTTTAATATACAAAATTCATATTTAAATAAAACTCTAACTTTTGCATTTCTCTGTTATAAGTTCTTAATTGAAATATAGAATTTCTCTGCCATTATGAGTTGATGTAATTTGTGGGGCTCCTGTTAAAACAAGCTTATCATAGTATAATGTTCAAATTTAAATAAGTTAATAAATTAGTTAAGTTTAAAAGGTAAATCTTTGTAGTTGTTTTCTGCTTCTGTTTGCTTTGCTTGCTGTGTCTGTCGTATAGGACAAATCCACAAGATGAAAGAGCTGGCCACCCCACATTGCACTATAGAAAGCACACGGGGAAACTTGACAAGTTAGAAGAAAAGGCTCCTGCCCAGGCTATGTAACATTAATAATTCTATAAGTTTGTTTTTTTTATAGATTGCTGAACGCCTGTATGTAGAAGCCAATTGTATGCGAGAAGCTGTTGATATGTACAACAATGCTGGAAAGTGGCAAGAAGCTCATAAGGTTTGGCATTTTCTTTATTTAATATGATAACCGCACTGTTGTGCTTTTATGAAACATAAATGTTATTCCTCAGTTTGATTTTCCTTTGTCTATTTTTTGTGTCATTCCTGTGAAGTGTGAATGAAAATTGCTATCTTATATCAAAATAAATTTGGCTATAGCTTATGATTCTTTCTTTTGAGGGATAACTCTTCCTTTATTGTTCTACTTCAAATATGTTACAGAAATATCCAGTATAGAACATTACATTGTAAAATATACAAGTACTATAACTTTATTAAACTTTATTTATTGAGCTATTAATCATAATATTTGTGTTTTATGCCTTTAGCATCCTAATATGTATCTTATATTATAGCAAATATAATTCTATTAAATTCATCATAGGACTTGTTTTTTATTATTAAAATTTGTTAAATTAGTTTACTGTTCTATTTAAAGAGTTTAGTGAATTGTTTGATTTAATGATTGTATCCTTTTCCTTACCTTCTTAAGTCTGATTGGTGTCTAAGGGCTTTAATTAGCATTTGGTTTGAGGATTTTCTGTCAGAAACAATTAAAATAAGCAGAGAAAATTTGATTTAAAGATGTGTAAATGCATTTAAAAATAGATTTTCTCTTACAGATTAAAATCGATTAATATATTCAACTTTCTTATTTTAACTTTGAAAATCACATATGATATTTGATTTACTGCAACTATGACATTTCTCAGTTGATCTATGTAAATTTTAACTCTGTAAAATCGATTTAAATAGAATTAGTACATAGATTTAGTTAAGCTTTTGAACATTTTTGTTTCTAATATTCAACAAATTAAAGAAAGAAACTTTATGTATGTCTTTTTCTTCTACAGTTGGCTTTAACTTTTATGAATAGTGATGATGTTAGCAGCTTATATGTGACGCAAGCTGATAAATTAAAAGATCAAGGCAGGTATAAAGAGGCGGAAAGGTAAGTCCATCCTATATTGTTGATGAGACTATATATCTCATGTTTTGGTTACCATGAAGCATCTTTATTAGAGATGTATATAAATATTTGTCATTTTATTGTTACATCTTCTAGAATATATTAAAATTAATGATCTCGATCTAAAGCTAAGCTGCTCTCTAAGTCATCTGTTAGATGTGATAAATAAGATTTTCAAAAGTTTTGTCTATAATCTTTTGTAAATAATTTGATGAGATATTAGTCTTTATCATGGCTCATTTCTGTATTTTTGCAGATTTAGTTAAAAAATTAACTCTCTATGAGTACAATAAGCGCAACATGAGCTTTTCTAATTCAGGAAATAAACCAGTAAGGTTTTTAGACTTTTGAATCTTTCTGTTAGCAGATCTTGCATTTAGAAGTACTTGAAAGAACTTAGAGAGACAGTATTTAATTCCTATATACAATTATCTTGGCAAAAAATATCCATCAACATTCAAATTTTGTAAAATTAGCTGAATAAATATTTGTCTATATTTGATCTGATCACCATGTAGATGCACTGTAATCTTTCACTTGGAGTTTTATTATAATTTCAATATACTTTACATACTAGGCCAATCATTTTGATTAGTTTCGGAAGCTAAAGAAAATGAACACCTACACAAAGGACATTCTTAACTTTATTATAATTTTTTTTTCTTTTTATCATTATGTAGATTATTTGTTGCTGTAGAAAAACCTGATCGTGCTATAACGATGTACAAGAAACTCAAAATGTACCCTGATATAATTCGACTAGTAAAACAATACCATGGAGACATGCTAGAAGAGACTTATTGTCGATTAGCCAAGGTAAGTTTGGTAAATGTTTTTTCTTATCTGTCAACTTTAAATCCAGGTATTATTTATCTAGAAATAAAATCAAGAGAAAAAGAAAAATTTCTAAATTGTTTAAATACTGTGATGTAACTTTTTACCTAATCTACCATTAATTGTCGTGCACAAGTCAACTCTTCAAACTTGAAATGATATTTATAAAATTAATGGTTATAAATATTCATAACATAAGAATATTCACTAAGATGTCTTGCAAGAGAAGATAGATATCTTCACTTTATATTCTGACATCAAGTAGTACTGGTACAAAATTCAATATAGGCACCAATACAACAGTAAAATGGTCCTGACATTCATGTTTCTGTTAGCGTTTTTATTAGACACAAATATTATTAAAAAAAAAAAAAGAATGTTTTTTAAATACAATTCATAGGGAAGATTCTTCTTGATATATGTGAGATGAAGCATTCTTGTTTATATTAATGTATATGACTATTGTCTTTCTCTTTCATGTAACACTCTGAAGAGTATGTGATTTGAATAAAAATTCTTGACATGCCTTAACATGTGCAGCTAGCAGTTGCATAGCAAATAGGGGTTGGAAGGGGGGTTCCACCTGGGTGGCACATTCCAGAGGGGGGACATTTTTAGAAGGTGAAAATAGAAAAAAATAAAAAAGAGCCAGTTAATTTAACAATTTCTTTTTTATAATTTGAATTATATGTTGATATTTCTTAATCTTTGGATTTCTTTGACGACTACTGTATATGTATACAAGTCCTGTGATACGATGAACGTCTAGGACTAATCACAGCAGCAATCTAAAATTAGATCCTTGATTGTAGTTCCATTAAAATACATATTTTGAGGGCTTTTTGGAATTTGGAAGATTAACAGATTTTCAACGCCCAGAGTGGCAAATCTTTCGACGCCTCCGTTAGCTAGCGAAGGTTAATGAAATGATTAACCTTTGTTTAAAGAAGAGATTTGTTCAAATTCTATAAGAATTCTCTTAAGTTAAACAAGAAAAACATGCATTAGGCTAGAGCATATATGTATTTAGATGAAAATAAAGAAAAGAATGATAGTTTGATAACACTAAATAACATAAAACGTCAAGCCTTCTTTAAGTTATTCAGACTTTTACTCTTATCGTCAGTGTTATTTTTACAAATTTGTGGTGCATTTATTTAATTAATTTGTCTGATTTTTTCACACAACAAATTTTAGGTTGACATATTATTACATGAAGAGGAAAGTAGAAGTCGGAATAACTTGAATAAAGATAAAATGGCTACCCTCTGCATATAATTATATATTTTTCAAACATTTCATTACACTCTGAAGCAAATTTAAAAAGAATTCAGACATCTTCATTCAAGTTATTTGGATTTCTACACTGTTAATGTGCCCTTCAGTCTTGTTTCAATTTTACTCAAAGTTGGGAATTTTCATGTCAAATTTGGCTGCCTCTGAAAAGGCTCCTAAGTTTGGCATTAAGGTTTCTAAAGCAGGCCATTACTTAACTATGAATAATCAAGACCCATCTAATAAATTCATACAATTATTATCCAGACTTGTCTCAAAAATTCAGACAAGAATTCATTAATTTTTAGCTATTGCCCTTTCAAATATTATTCTGGTTTTTATTGTTGTTAAAGAAGAAAAAAGCACAGTGAGAGCACATTTGCTGAAATATTGTGAATAGAAGAATAAAAATGATGAAATATAATAAGATTTTATTAAAAACATTAGGATAGATATGTCTTTTTTTAAATTTTCATCTTCGTTTTTTATAGGAACTAGAAATGGAAGGTGATCTACGACAAGCAGAGTTGTACCTATTAGAGGCTAACAATGCTAAAGCAGCCATCAATATGTATAGAGTGCAAAATATGTGGGAAGATGCATACAGGGTAACCTTACTAAAATAAGTCCTTTTTTTTTCAAATGAGGTTTTGTAATATAAATGTTTTAAACTTACTATCTTTGTCTTGTTCATAAAAAACATCTTTGAGTTACTGTGCCTTCTTTTTTGAACTGGACTTCTTATTTATACAATGTTAATATTGTTCTCATCTTGATATTAATGCATCAGGATTTCTCTTAATAATTCTTTTCGTTCGTAGATTCCTTCACCTTTATTATTTTTTCACAAATCAATTACAAGTTTGAATCTATAGCATTAAGGGGAAATATCAATTATAGTATTTTTGAGTAAATATTCTTAAACTTTTTCTAGTCTGAAACTCTTAAAGATTCAAAATTTCACCATACACTCCAGTGCATAAGAAAGAAATAGAAAAACCTTTAATTTTCTTGTGAAATATTCTTTCACAATTTGTTGGTATTGATGTTACAATAAATAAAATCTATTGTTTTTATTGATAAAAATATTCAAGAAAATTAAAAATGGTTAAGAACTAGACAATGGGTAATAAATGATAAATGGTTAATTTTTTTTAGATAAAAGCCAAATGATTTCTTTCCAGACCCTCTCCATGTATCCACTAGAGCTAAATTTTGCACTTGTAGGAGTTTCTATCTCTAAAGTTAAAACTATTTACTTTTTACTGAAAGAGGTATTTATTAACTTACATAGTATTTGAGTGGAAGTATACAAGTTTTTTTTGTTTTAATCATCATAAAAAATAAAGTTGTTTTGTTTTGTCATTAGAACTTAGCTAAAACATATAAATGCATAAAATGAGAAGTCTAAGCAAGATTTTTATTCCAATGAAATTCTTTCATAGGTGGCCAAGGCACATGGTAGCAATATGATGGCAAAACAGGTTGCATTTTTGTGGGCCAGAAGTTTGGGTGGAGACTCTGCAGTGAAACTCTTGTCAAAATTTGGACTTTTAGAAGAAGCTATTGATTATGCGGCCGAACAGTGGTAAGATAGAAAAGAATTATTTGTTTATTTTGTAGGGGATATTTTTCCATAAGAATGCTACTTGACGTATAGTTGTTTTTTGACTAGTCTCACCTCTGCAAAAGATTGTTATGGATGTAAGATATCAGATAATAATTAGTCATTCTATTAATTTTATAATTACATGCACCAGCCATAATTGTTAGGTCACCCCAGTTTTTGGGGTTTTTTTAATGATCTATTTCATACTATTTTTAGTATTTATTGCCAAGGGAATAATTCTAAATGAAAATAGAATGGTTCTTTTGTTATTATTACTTTGTAAAATTTTACAAGGCAAGGAAGCAGAGATGATGTCATGCAAATTACCCTAAATTTTCTATGTCCTTCTGTATCCCATCAGACTAGAAGGTATAGGTAATTATTTAAAACTTATAAATTCCTTCGATGCACTTGTTATTAGTAGTAACAAAAGAACTATTCTATTGTCCTTTACAATTAGACACTTTGAAATAAACACTAAAAAATAGTATGAAATATTTCATTTTTTTTACATACTAGGGTGGTTTAATAATTATGGCTGGTAGGTTTAAAGTACTCTCAGGTTTAAGATAAATTATTCTTTCATAAATTGTTGGCACTTATCAACCTAAGAGTCATAATCCAAACAAGTAAATGGTAAATCTTAGATTTAATTTAAAATCTAACTAGTTATTTAAAGTCAAATTAGTTCACCAAAATATATATTTTTCATTTTTATGTGAAAAGGAATTTTATAATTCATTGTTACTAAAATAATTTCCAAAACATTTTTAGTAGATATTTCAGTCCTGAAGTGTTAATCCAAATATTTCTAATGTGTTTTTTAAAACCTTTTACTCCAATTTTTTTCAGTGCCTTTGATTTTGCTTTTGATCTTGCTCATATTGGGATGAAAAATAAACTTCCTGATATTCATTATAAACAAGCAATGTATTTAGAAGATGAAGGAAAACTGGCTGAAGCAGAAGCAGGTTTTATTAAAGCTGCACGCCCAAAAGAAGCTGTTCTCATGTGAGGAGTCCATTTTTTTTTTATTTTCACCTTGGTTCAATGATCAAATTAATGAATAGCTTGCATTGTAACAGGTGCTTCTGAAGTCTGTGACATTGGCTAGGTTTTAAATAAAATCAATCAATTAGACAATTCAGAAATGTGTTTTGAAATATTTGATTGGTTGGTTTACATTTTTAGATTAGAAGGTACAGTTAAATTGAATTTGTTAACTAGAAGTTGCAAACATGACTAGATATGATATTTACTTGGTCGAGCACCAACCCAAGTTTGGCACAAGGCCCTTTTTATGTGCTCATCCCTGGGCTTTTATAATCAGTGTTACCCTTCACCTAGATGAGTTACTCTCCCGAGTTAATGAGCCTAATCTGCCCGAGAAACATGACTAGATATTAATTAAGTTGAATCTTGCAATAATAACCTTAGAAGCTGGCAAGGTTAATTCAATGGATGTGAACAAAATATAAGTATGATGTCACTTAGAATCCTCAGAATTTTTATGATGCACAGATGTCAAATCAAATATAAACACTCTATCTAGCTTTCCAGATCATAACCATAACCATAAAGTTATTCTTTTTTCAACCATTGTCTCAGTTTTGGCTTAGTTTTACTGTTTAATGTTGCTTTTAATGGTTCTAAATTGTTTAAGTTTCCTACTGAACACACTAAACCTGGCTTCATGCCATATGTTTGTGATTGGCTCACTAAAAACCTTTTACTTTTAAAATTTACTGATATTTACTGAAAGTGGGACAATGCAAAGATTCTCTTATGTCTGAATTCAATATCTTAGTTTTATACTCTCATATCCACCTCAGTAAAATGTTTGAAAAACATTTATATTAGTCTTTTATTTGAAATATTCACCAATTAACCACATTGATCACATTCATTAAATAGATATTTAATTCAAATTAAACTGTTAACCTATGTCAGCTGATGAAATAAACATTTTATTCAAATTAAACATAAATTATTTTTCAGAATCCTTGAGATCAGACTTGATAATTTGTTATGCAGAATGTAGCCCTCATTTTTATTATTGTTACATTTACAATGTTCCAGCTGATTAATTAAAAAATATATATTGAAGGTCAACTTTTTGTTTAAAAAAAATAAAAGGTTAAAAACACGATGACCGGATCAGTTTGCAGATTTGGTCCTGACTACGTACAGAAAAACCAGTTCACCTAAAAAAGGCCAATTGGTCGAAATGTTGTAAAGTTAACAATAATAAAAATGAGGTCTATAGTTTGAATGATAAATATTCAAATAACAAATTAGCCACATACATTTTCTATACAATTACATTTCCTATGTAATTGGATTCTCTTCCTATCAACATCCACTTTGATTGTTTCATACTTCTCAATACCACTGATTAAAAGTAAATGTTTTTGAGTTTTTTCATTAAAAGTTATTATTTAAAGAAAAAATTTTTTTAAAGGTATATGCACAATAAAGATTGGGAATCAGCTCTTCGAATTGCTGAGGCCCATGATCCAGAGCTTGTTGCTGAAGTGCTTGTTGGACAAGCAAGAATAGCATTCCAAGAAGAAGATTATACAAAAGCAGAATCTCTCTTGTTGCGAGCTCAGCAACCAGAACAGGCTATCAAATATTATAAAGTAAGTCTTTTAAATGCACACTAAAATAAACTAGATTTACTATCCAATAAAATGACATAGGAATGTTTGCTTGATGGATAATTTTTAATTCCATCAAGTTTTATACATTTGTACCATTGCAAACTCTATAACAGAGGACCATTCCAGAAGGATAGAACAGAAGAGTGTAACATTTCAAAAAGTTCTTAAGAAAGAGAAATGCAAGGTTATAGTTTTTCTCTACTTACATTTTTTCCTGGCACTGCTCAAAATGCTTCAGTTGACATGTCTAGTTTGTTTGTATTTTATGGCATATCAATCTTTTTAGGTCATTTAATGCCAAGAACAATAATTTTTTGATAACCTGTCTTTTGTCCACATATAGTTTTCTGAATAACACAATGTGTGCTATTTAACCCATAGCTGGAGGGAAAGTGGGGATTCATACCTTTCTCAATGGTATACATCTTAAAATTGAAATAAATGAAAAATGAAACCTATTAATGAATGAATTGATTAATTATCAAATTGTCTTAATCTCAATTAATAAATTTACATTATTTGCTCAATTAAATTTTTTTTTATATTCTCAATATTTCAGCTTTAAAGCTCTCCACTAAACAATCCATAATGGCTGAGCCTCTTCAGAATGTTCATTTAATTCACTTATTTTTTCGGTTTTTCAGGATCGAGAAATGTGGCAAGATGCCCTTCGACTATGCAATCAATATCTCCCTAATAAATTGCAGGCTCTGCAAGATGAATATGAGAGAGCAATGATCAGTAAATCCTCCAGGTATTCATTTTAATTATTTTAGAATTGTTTGCATGATTTGATTATATCTGATGTAAAGAAACCTCTCCAAAAAATTCAATATCTCTCTATTCTTTTTAAAAAAATTAGTTTCTTATTAGATTCTGATCACAATTTTTTAATTCTGTCTTTCAATTCTATTGATTTATCCTCTAAAAACTGAAGTTTAAAAGAAAGAAAAAAAAGAAACGAAAATTGAATTCTAACCATTCACCAATTATCTTTTAGTTGCTTCCAGACAGATCACATCCCTAGTTTATGGCTTAATAATTAATAACTTACTGTTTACTCACAAATAAAATCTAGGTAGTTACATAACACTTTTCAAACATAGAAATTATTAGAAATTTAATTCAAAACTTATAATTATTAATATATTTTGTCAACCATTATATGACAAAGGTTTGTATGGGTATTTTGATATGTAATGCATATTTTATCATAACTAGAGAAGAAAATGTCATGGTACATTTAGGAAAAAGTCTTTATATATAAAAATTACAATTTTGAAATTTGTTCAGAACCGAATCCCAAAATGTCTTCTTCCTTGACATTGCTATTAAACATCATTTTCATCTGTTCAGCAGTTAATAAATTTTCATCATTGTCCATTTTATATAATCTGTTAGCCTATCATCACTTGGTCCCATGAATAAAAGGGAAGTGGGAATATAGACATAAGTCTTGATCTAAAAATAAAAATAAGGCGGGGCTAAAGGGATGAAGATTAAAGCTATGAGATTTTGAAAATCTATTTTTTAAACTTTTTTTTAAATTTCCAAACATTAGACTACCTATGTATGCAAGTTGTTTTTCATTTATATTGTGCTGGCCGCATTCTTAACATTTTTGGTAAAAAGAGTGGACCCTATTTGCTAGTAAATATGCTACCCTTTTCCTAAGCTCTCTATGAAAGTTCTTTTTTTTCATCTTTTTCAGAGGAATTGAAACATTAGTGAGACAAGCTCGCGAGTGGGAGAACAATAAAGACTATGCTCGTGCTGTGGATTGTTATCTAAAAGTTACTCAAGCAGTCACTCAAGATACTGGAGTCTTACTCAAGTGCTGGCATAAGGTCAGTATAGCAATTAAATAAGTCTAAATTTGATCCAATGAGATTAGCATTTCATATCTGGGACAAGGTCTGCAAAACTGGTACAAGCTTGTGTAGTGATAAATGGACTCATTCACAAGTAGTCATGGTGTAGCATTGGCCTTCTTCTTCAAGGATGGTTGATATCCTGTTAAACCCCAAATCAATCAATCAATCAACCGATCTTCAAGGAAGTTGCAGCCACCATACATTATATATATAAAGAAAAAAAGAACTAACCTAATGAAGTGCAGCTTTAAGCAGTTAAACGCACAGCGTATGGGTTTATAAAATAATGTGTTTATCTTTATAATGTAATATATATATATATATATGTATATTTCACTTAGGGTGTGTAAACCTGAACATGTTAATGGCATGTGGTAGACCAACAGTATGTTTGCTGTATATTGCAAAGTAGGGTATTTATGTTATTAATCATTTACTCGGCTTATATTTTATTTATCTTTATAGTTATGTAGTGTAAAATGGTATTTTTATCAAACTTCATTTTGTTGTTTAGCTGTAAACTGATAAAATTAAATTAAGACACTTTAAAGAAGAAAAATTAGTTTTTTCGTTGGGTGTTTAGTTATCTTTGCTTTAACATTTGTTTAAGAATATAGGAAACTTTTGAAAATCAATTTTTTTTTGTTATCTACTATCATGGAGGGATCACTCATTTAGTCCTAAGACTGATCACATTGTTATAAACCTTTGAATGAAAAACAATTCATGTTTTTGCTTGTTTTCTACACCATTTTTATTGGCAGGCTGTTGATTTGGCTGTGAAATTTCTTGGACAGAATAAATCTATGTCTGTTGTTGAAATGTTAATTCCTCGACTTGAAAAAATGGAAAAATTCAATGCTGTTAGTATTTTTTCATTATCTATTGATTTGACCCAGAATTTTAAAAAAATACAATTTATTCAACCAAAAATTAATTTTCTTTCTGAAAAATCAATTTTCATTACAATGCCTACTTAAACACTGCTTCACATAAACATTTTTTCTATTCCTATGAGTAGAGTGCTTAACAAGTTAAGCATAAAATTGATGAACCATATTAGGTAAAGATTTTTTATTTTATTTTATGGTAACTCTACTCATGTTGAAAATTCTGGATTTTTCTTTTCAAAAGTAAACATTGATTGGTATTGTTGAGTGTAGGGCTAATTTTGCCTGTGACAAAAAGATCCTAGTTAATAAATTATGAAGAGCAAAAACTCTTTAAAATATGAAAAGAGAATTAGTCCAAATTACAACAGATAGTACTAAAGTTAAGAACTGCTACAACACAGTCAATACTCAAGAACTATCTTGACATAGTGGTGTATAATGTTTATGTTTATTTCCTGCAGGCTTTGATGATTCTAACTATTCTTCCTTTTAACTTATAATTTAGGGGATACGTAGATTGATACTTTTCTTATCTGAAAGAGAATATAGTAAAACAAGCATAATCGGAACATAATAAGCCAAAATATGAATCATTTCTGTTAAATTCAATATCTTTATCTGTAATAAGTGCTGTTGACCTGCAAATGGTTTGTAAATGCCTTATTTCCATTTGAATAGATTAGGCATAGTGATATAAAATCTATTTAGTATGGATCTAGATATTTATGCCTGCAAGTATGAGCCAATGATTTGATATGAGATCAAGTTTCATGTGCCCAAGAAGTAGGATACTATCATACTAAAAAGAAGTAACCTTGGTCCTGATACATATTAACTACACCACACTGACCCATTCCTATATATTGAAAAAGGACTCTCCTCCTCAATGTTCATATGAAAGACAGTATACAGTGGAACACATCTTGATGGAATGCATTGATGGAATCTGGGCAAATCACCCAATAGCAATGTATGTATAATATATATGTAATATAATGTAGTTTAAAAGACCATCCATCTATGTTAGAGTTAGTTAATATATAATAGATGGATTTAGTTAAGCAAGTATTCCTGTTATCTTTGTATAAGAACTGCTCCAATGCCCCACAACCACCATGGTGCAAGCTTGATTGAAAGCCATGAAGATCACAAACCGGAGAAAATCCATTCATAGAATGAAGGAACCTGGGTTTGTAAGAGAAACTAAAGAAAGATTTACAAGTGATTTGTGTGTCCATGTATGTCTCCTAGGAAAGTTAAGATGGCTATTCGAATGTTGTTGTGAGGCAGGCCCACATGTCTATGCAAGACAAATAGATTTAGGCAAAACATTTGGTTAAATAGCATGTCAAATTGAAATGAGGAACTTTTATAATTGGCAGTTAAATTTTTTCATAAGAATTATTTCTGTTTTGCAATTCTATTCATACTAGATTCAAAGTGCCAAAATTTGTAAATAGGTTATGCAGACTATAAATTTGTTGAAAATAACCATTATTGATGTTATTTTCTATTACAGGCTGCTCACTTTTATTTGAAGGTTGACATTTTTAAAGAAGCCATAGATATGTTTATTAAAGATGATGATTGGACAAGTGCTCGAAATTTAGCAAGAGAACAGGAGCCACGGTACATCATTTTTTGTCATTGCCAAATTTATTACACATTTTCAGATATCAAATGTTTTGACTAAATATAGTCTCTTTATTTATTTAAAGCCTTTTAATAACCACTAATGGGTGATAGGTCATTAAACACCATCAAACAAAACCATATAAAGCCTATATTACTGATTTAACTAATACAATTATTTTAGTAATACGATATAAGGTGCATATGTTATATAAAAGTTATTCACTTAATTAAGATTTTTATCTCTGTCATACTGTGACGCCACGAGGTGTGTGCGTCACTGTTAGTAACTAGGAGCTAGATAATATTATAATTATAGTTATATTGAGACTGGGCAATTCCAGATTACATTTTTATTGCTTGATCTGACTCATAGAACGATTACTGATAAGTAAAAAAAATAATTAGGTTCAGAGTCAAAGTCCGGTTGTTGTTTTTTAGGAAAAATTAGGTCTATTCTCTGTTATGGAGAAAAGGGTTGATATCAGGTTACTATGGTTAAGAAAATAAGAATCCTGTTGAAAAATTTTATGCCTGTCACCAAAGGCTTGACTTGTGGCCTGAGAGGAAGATTGATTTAAACCAGGTTGAGTTTTTCCTGAAATCATTA
>JAYKTE010134621.1:0-13239 GCA_036873565.1 Xipholeptos notoides | reverse complement strand
TCAATAAAATCGGATGTTTGTAAATAAGTTTCTATCTCTCGCTTGCGAAGATTTACATTTTTATATATATAGATATATACAAAAAAAACTTATCTTTTTTCTTCTTTTCTTTTTTTGTTTTTCAGGTTTCAAATTGAAATCTTGGGTTGACACATCAGATTTATACACACACACACACACAAAAAAAGGAATACCATGAAAGAAATACAAAAAAAAAATCATTTGGAGTACCACTTTTAATGCGGATCTATGAAAATGGAAAAGTGCACAACAAAAAAGGAAACTTCACAATATTTTAATTTCATTTTATGGAATGTAATATTGCTCGGTTTTCTTATTTTGTTTTTTTTTTACCCTAAAATCTTGGCACTTTCATCCATTTTCAAATTTGAGGAATTGGCTACGCTTGAACATTACCGTTCGGGCGTTAATATCCTTTGGATAGACAAATAAAACTAATGTTTTATTTGTTATTTTTTTTTTTTAATCTATGTGTGTGAATGAGTTTGTGTGATCTCTAATCAATTTACCTGTTTCCCTTTCAGCCTATTCTATTTCAGCCTTTTTTTTTCCCCTTCCTCATTGTCTTGAATGTCAAATAACTTTACTAATATCTCGTTACAGATTTTGTTTCTCACATTTTGATTCAAATTTTATTCTGGGGTGTTTGTTGTTCCTGATGGGGTTGCAGTAAAACAAAATAAGAAGGTGTTTTTTTTTTTAAATATCAAAAAAATAATTAAAAAAGCAAGAAGAGAAAAGGAGAATGAAGTTGAAGAAAGAAGGGAAAATTGAATAAACATCTTGTTGGTACAGGGAGTATGCAATTAATTGTCATTATTAACTAATAGCTAATTAATTTTTGATTTTTATATAATAAACCTTTTTCTTTTTTTTTTCTTTTTTTAAATAGATTATTATGATTAATTTTGGCTAATTTTAATGAACTTCATTTCTGTTTTTAAACAGTCACTTTTTTAAAATAAACATTATTTTAAAATAATTTCCTTTTTTTCTAAATTAAATTCAAATCTTAGAATATAATAATTTAGAATATTGCATACTTAAAGAATTTTTCTGAAGTTCTCTCTGTATATTTGCAGAAATTTCTTTGAATTTTGGTTAACTCGAGAAATTCCTGTAACTTTCAAGATGAAGAGGCTGAGGAGTGAGTGGAGGAGGAGCAACAGAAGAAGAAGAAAAAAAAAGGATTTTCCTTGGTTCTGGTAATAATGAATATACATATACACACACGCACACTCATACATATGTGTGTGTGTAGATGCATATTCAAAAATGAATAACAAATTCAGATGATGTTGAATATGTTCATTCTGATGAGTAAGTAAACTTGATAATAATTTGATTTTTGAATCTTGTAAAAGATTTATTCACCAGAATGAACATTTTTAACATCTTTGAGTTTGGTCATCCAGATTTTTATATAATTTGATAAATTTACCATATATTCCTAGATATATTAGGTGTGTGTGTGTGTGTGTATGAGTATACATGTACAAAGAAAAACTAATTTGTTTTTCTTATCAGATATGAGCATGTTTGAATATATATAGAATATAACATAATAATGATAATACGTTACAATTGATATTCTGTTATCTTGTAAATCTTGACTTGAACTTGCAATGAGAAAATCTCAGACATAAATCCACAGATATTCTTTCTGGTTGAGAAGAAACAGTCTTTATAATTACTACTACTACTGCCATACAATTGAATTGACCCGTGAGTTATTTGAAATGAAGATCAGGAATTTTGCCAAAGAGTTTTTTATTTAAGAGCCTGGAAGATTGATTTCAAAATGAAACAGGAAGAGCAATAATCAGCCTAGAAGAGATTTCTTTTTTTTTAAAAAAGAAAAAAGGGATTTAAACAATTTCCAACATTTAAAACTTGAAATAGAAGAAATCTTACTTATTAAGTAAGGTGTTACATAGAGAGAAAATAGTATTATGTTTATGATTTAATCATAAATTTTAAATAATACCAAGTTGAATCCAGTTTATAGAATTTGGTTAAAATAAGTTTGGTAAATTCATTAAAATGAATGTTTGATGCTTGTGTGTGGTCTGATTTCAACTTAAGGCAAAAAATATATCTTTTTTTTTAAAGATATATATATATATATATATATATACAAATATATATACAAACTATCTATCTACAAAGTATGATTACAAAGCCAAAAAATTAGCATTAGATAATCCATAATAAGTGTTGGTATTAAAAGAAGACAAATTTTATCTGTGGAAAATCTCCTAATCTGTTGTGTCCAAGATGATCAATCATAAATGGCTGTATTTTAGCTCTTTCCTCAAGCCAGAAAGAAGCTCGTTTCAATTGATGATAAAAATGGCTTTTTTTTATTTATTCAACCTCTTGATAATCATCACACAAGAGATTTTTTTAAATAAAAACAATGAAAATGGTTTACAACCATTTAACGTATGAATTTTGTTGGTTAAAAAACCATCCAATCAAAATTCAAAATTCAGACGAATTAACTGAAATGTTTTCTGGATTTAGAAAAATGTTTCATTTGAACATTTTTCTTTCTTTGTTGTGTTTTTCTTTGTATTTTCATTGAACGTTTTTTGTTGTTGTCAGTTTTAAGACACATCCGTATCATTCATTCATTCATTCCTCTCATGGCTTTTATTTTTTTCTAATCATCATTTAATTGAATCAAAAAATAATTTTAATCAATCAATTTTTAATTGCTTCTTCTTCTTCTTCATTACTTTCATCTTTTCTTGTCTTTGATTATCACTGAGGCCTTCCTTCCTTCCTTCCTTCCTTCCTTCTCAGCTTTTCATCTATTTTCAAAGTTTTCAATTTGAAACACAAATTTCTTTTTCTTTCTTTCTTTATTTCTTTCTAACATCAAATTGTGATGTCTGTCTGTCTGTCTGTCTGTCTGTTTCTTCCTTTCAAAATTTCTTTTAATTTAATTTTCCTTCATTTCTTTCTCAAGTGAATGAGTTTGACTTGATCAATATTTCACCTTCTTATCTTTTTTTTTTTTTTTTTTTTTTTTACTCCTCATTTCTTGAATCATTGATCTTGTCTCATTTATTTTTACTCATTATTTATCTGTTTTCTCTTTTTCTCTGCAAAACTATTAAATTAAAACTTTTATCTAATTTTCATTGATTGTCACTTTTTTGTGACTAAAATCCAAAATTAGAAATCCTAAAAGATTTCTATTCTCACATTTTTAATTCTTTTTTTTTTTTTTTTTTTTAAATCTTTTCTTCTTCATTTTGTGGTATCATTTCCACTACATTTTGTTTGGTTGTAAGGTTTTAAGAAAATCCCAGCCAAACTGTCTTTATTTTTGTCTCTTTATCTCTGTTTCTGTCTATATCATCTCCACACACACTCACATATACATGTGTGTATTTGCCCACTTGATTATCTATCTATCCATCTATCTATCTATCTATCTATCTATCTATCTATCTATCAATCCTGTTTCTATTCATTTGTCTCTTTATTCGACTTTCCTTTTTATCAAATCCTGATTTTTCTCTTCATTATTTTTATGAATCTTTTTTCTATTTCAAAAGATTTAAAAAAGAAATGCATCAATTTCAAACTATTACTTGTATTTTTATTCTCATACATTGGTTCCCTTTCTTTCCTTTCCTCTCTCTTTCCCTCTCACTGGTGTTTCTGCCTGTTCCTCTTTATCTCTCAATATCATTGCTTATTCTTCTTCTTCTCTCTTTTTCTTTTCTCTCATTATCCATCACAACACCACAACTTGTTGACTTGAAAATTCATTTTTATTTCATTATGAATTTTCTTTTTATCCTCACAAACTTTTGCTATCATTTTCAAAATCATCAATCATCCTTCCTTCCTTTTTTCTTTCTTTCTTTCTCTTTATTTCATACACACACCCACAAATAAGTGTGTGTATATAAATATATATAGGTATATATATATATATATGTATATGCATCTTTCTCATCTTTATCTCTTATTTGCCCCCTCCGCTCTCTTTTTTTCCGTTATCTTTCTTTTGCTCTTCCTTACCCCTACCCTAAATTTCTGAGTAATATACTCTCCCCACCCTCACACTTTATTGTTATCCCTCTCTTCCTTCTTTCTTTCTTTCTTTCAAAACTTTTTCTTGAAAGAAATATGGTACAATAAAAAGAAATTCTCTTTATTATTCCTTCCACAAATTCAACAAAACCTTTTCTTATCAAATTGCAAGCAATTTAAGTCCTCTCCCCCGCCCGCCAAAAAAAAATCCTCCTCCTCCCTCAATCCTAATTATCAGTTAAGAAAGAAGAGTGTCAGCCACAACCAACCACCCACCCACCCACCTCTGCAGCCAGATTTGTGCTAAGATTGATTTGACTAATCAACCATTCTTTCTAATTAAATAAAGTCACCAAAAGCAAACGACAACAACAAAAATGGTGACTTAGGAATCAGAATCTCTTTGAATGGAGAAGACCTCATCAAAAACAAAATTAAAATCAAACCTTTTTGGGGAAAGAAAAAGGAAGAATTTATGCATTGATAATTATTTGGAAAAGTTTCAATTGGTTTTTGTTCTTTTAAGGTTTTACAAACCTTTATAGCTACTTGTCCAATTCTCAAAGTTGGACTAGGTCCCCCACTCAAGCTCTCAAAGTTGGACTAGGCCCTCCCTTCATGCTCTCAAAGTTGGACTAGGTCTTCCTCCCCCTCCTCACTCTTTGCTCAATCAAGTCTTTGAGCTAAAAAATTAAAATAAATGGATCCATTTAATTCCCCAGCAGATCTGCGAATGATTCTATCAAGATTGTTTGGTTTCTTTCAATCCAATCAAAACTTTGATTCTTAAAATGAATCATCATCATATTATTATTATTATTATTATCTATTTTTCATCTGAAATGAAAAAGATTAAAAGTTTTAACAGCATGTGCAGCAGCACAATAATCTTAAATAATCAAGGAATCAGATATTTCTTTGTTACACATTTTTTTTTCAATCCATAATAAATAACCACTTCCATGAATGCAACAACAACCAGCAATCCAATGGATTTTTTTCTTCACAACAGGACGACCATCTTAAAGATCTTGTTTATTTCAAGACAACAGTAAAAAGACTTGGACATTTGAATTTTTTTGTTTAAAAATGCTTTATATCTTTTGTTTGTAAAGATATTTTGAATATTGTAAAATTGTATATCATTGTGATGAAAGGTTTTTTAATTTTAGGTTATGTGTATTGATTTTGTGGTGTCTATATATGTATATACACATATATGTATTTGTTAAAAAGCTTTATTGATTTATAATTACTCCCCTCTTTTTTCTTTTTTTTTCAAATTTTACCGGTAAAATTATTTTTAAAGCGCTTTAAAAAAAAAAAAAAAAATTTTTTTCTGTAATTCAATTTTTGAATACTTTTTTTTCAAAAATTCTCTAAAAAAAAAACCCCCAAAAATACAATTGTAAATTTTTTTGCTGGCAAAAAAATATATATTTTTTTTCTTGTATATTTTTTTTAATTGAGGAAAAAAAACAAACTTAGCACTGTTTACGGTCAGTGGTGTGTCTTGATGTTTTTTTTAATGAACCCCAAAAAATGATTTTTGGTTATTGTTTTTGATTGTAATTTATTTTAAAGATTGTAATTTATTTCTAATGCTTGCATTTGACCCTTTTTAAAAGCTTTTGTCATTCGTACAAGAATGAATTATTGGTCATGTATTGAACACGTATTTCATTTATTTGATATAGTTTCAATATTTTCTTCTTTTCTATATTCTATGGTTTATGAGGAACAGTTCCTTGTCTACACAGTTTTTCTTTTTTTCTAACTTACACACAAATGTTTATTTTTTAATTTTTTTTTTTTTCAATGGAAAATTGGTATTCGATTTAAATAATTCTTATTTAAAAAACAAAATCAAAGTGTAAAAAAAACCTACTTTCCAAACTTTGATCAATGCAATTTTTTTTTGGAATTTCAATCAATTGATTGAACCCATGTATCTATTTTCAGCAATTTTCAGAGGCACCTTGAACAGAAAGAAATATTTTCTTCATTTTGATCAGAATAACATAACAATAATTTATGTGGATTATGATTTTGTGAAAACAAAGACAAAAAAATATAAATTTGTCCTGTCTCATTTAATCTTTCTTCAACAATGGAACATTCGGACTAACATCTTTATCTTGTTCATTATTTTTATTTTTGATGGTGCAGACAATGATCTAAATATTATTATTATTATTAGAAATTACTACAAAGCCTTTACAACAATGACAAGTCATAGAATTTTGTCAAAATGGGAGACAAATTCTGTGATTTGTTTTTAGGGAATTTTTTGAATTTAGAAAAATAAAACCTTCAATGAAAGAAAGAAAAAAAGATTTGAGAAAAGAAAATTAAAAAAAAAAAAAAAAAAGAAAAAATAATATTGCTGTGTATTTAAGATTGAACGGTTCTTCATTCATGGTCTCTTCTTCATCTTTTCAAATCTCTTTCATTTCTCTGTTGACCATTTTGATTGAAAATGATTCTTCTTGGCCAACTTTCTTCCTTCTTTTTTTCATTACAACCATTCTTGGTATGAACAAATTCACTTTGAATGCTTTCTTTCTGTTTCATTTGTTCTTGGTATTTTCAAGCTCAATTCACCCAGAACAAAATAAAACAAAAATAACAAATTAGCTGTTCTGAGTATGACTCTTTTCTTCTCTCTTTTAGAAAAAATAAATTCACTTTGAACAGTTATTCATTTCTTTCTTTTTTTTCTATTTCTGTTTTCATTTTGTGTGTGTGTTGATGGAAAAAAAAAATGTTTTGCTTTCTTTTTGTGACTGTTCCTGGTTGTTTAGTACCTTCTGGAACAAAAATACTTTTTCTTTTTTTAAATATCTAAATCCGTTTTAGGATTTTAAGATTTTTCTTCTTTTTCTTCTTCAAAGAAAATTTAAAGTTCTCTTTATGCAAACAATTTTTTTTTTGTTTCTTAAAGACTTTTTCTTTTTTATTTCCTGGTGTCTATTTTCTCACCATTTGGAAATAATATTATTTTTGTTTTTTTCTTCAATTGTTCCTGGTCTGTTTTTTGTTTTTTATAAAAAATATTTTATTACCATTTGGAACTAAAACCTCTTTTGCCTATTTTTCATTTGTTCCTGGTTCTCACTTTTTAAAATACCATTTGGAACAGATGTAGGCAGCCATCTTTCTTTCCTTTTTCTATAACCCACCCCTCTCTTTTACACTTTCTCTCACTCTTCCCTCTCTATTTTTACCTTTCTTTTTCTCTCATTGGAACTAATCCTGGTTCCTTCTCTTAAAAACCATTTGGATTACTTCCTCCTTAATTATAATATTAACAAAATAAAATATTTATTAATAACATTAATTAATTTTAAATGTAACTTTCAGTTAGAGGAATATTAAGACAAGATAAATTTATTCATATATTTAAAAAAAAAAATTATTAAAGTATATTAATTTTATTATATTTATATAGGATATATAATTTTATTTGTATAATTAGTTTAATTTTATGTTGTAAACAGATTTTATATTTTAGAACTCAGAATTTCTAAAATCTAAATTTCAAAATTGTTTTACAGTTATTAGATTTCAAGAAAATTGTAAAATTAGATTATTATGTGTTTATTAATAAGATATATTTAAAAGTAAGAACCCGACCTCATATTATTATATACAGCCCCCAGAAAAAGTTATTTAGTTTAGTGATCATGATTATTAAATATATTTAGGCAGAAAAGAAAAAATAATTGAACTAAAAAAATATTTAAAAAATTGTAATTCTTTTTAACAAAATATGTTTGAATAATTATTAGATATTATTTTAACTCCAAAACATGATTTGATATATTTAATAAGCAATTAGTTAAGTAACTTTTATTACATTTAATGAGATTTTAATTTATTACCTGAATTAGAAATTATAAAACTGATTACTTTTATTTATAGAAATATTTGTAAAGAGAAATAGAATTTAAAAAAAAAATTATATTTTATAAAAATTTACAATAAAAACCAGTTTTTTTAATGACTATTTTTGTTTGTTTTTGCTTTTTATAAACCGAGAATTTTGGATACATTTGTTTTGTTTGTATTTTTTGTTAAATTAAATGTTTTGTAAAAAAAATTGGTAAAATAAAACAATTTCATGAAATGAAACAACAACTGCTGCTGATGAATTTTAAGGTGAGTAAATAAAAAACCCAGGAAATATTTTTATGGTTTAAAGAAATACAAAAAAAAAAAAAAAAAAAAAATTTAAACTATCTTTATTTTTGTTTAAGATATTCAAATAAATCAGACAAATGTGTATATGGGGAAAATATTAAAAAAAACAAAAAAAAAAATTTACATACATGGTGGGTCAGTGTGGAAAATGTTTCAAATCTTGTGAATGAATTTCTAAGTGATTTTAAATTCTTGAAGTTATATTAACTGAATTAATTTTAATTCTAAATGTTTTGTTACTCTTAAAATTCAATATTTAGCCAGCGAATATTTAAATCTTAATATATTTAAACTTTTTTTTTTTTTTTTTTTTAAGTAAATCAAGGTAGATAACTCCATTTAAAAAAATTCCTCTAGAATCTTGGTTCAATTCACAATTTTTACCAATAGCATTTCGTTCTTAAATAACGGTCTGCGAAATTTATCTTAATTGATAAATAGGATTTATTTTTTCCAACCATAAATAGTAATCACATGGCAATCTCTGAATTTAAAGAGTTAAGTAATAAATTATTATAAAACAAGAATTGGTTATTTATGCAAATCTATAAATTCCTGCTCTTTGTTAAATTTACAGCCTTTTAACTGATTATTCTTTATCAAGCCTTCCAATTAAAACAAAAGAAATCTATTGTAAGATCCTCATATAAACTTAACTACAATATTTGAATTTGCTAAATTCACTATATTTCGGTTAAAATAGTCCACATACAAATTATCAAGCTTCATCTAAAGGATAGTAAATTTAACAAAGATGATTGTATAATTACTATTAATTATACAAATCAGGCCTTATCTCAAGGATAGTAAATTTAATAGACATACAAATTATCCAGACTAATCTCAAGGGTCCCAAGAAGCAGTGAATTTAAAGAGAACTATAGTTCTTTAGAATTTGCATAAAATGAATATCAAATTTTAACTCCAGGATTCCTAAAAACAAGTGAATCATTGTCTCAAAGGGACATAATGAACAATATTCTTAACGAAATTAAGTAAATGAACTCCCAAAATATTTTTCATGAATTAGGTTTTTTAATTTTTGTAATGTTAAAATTCCATATAACTTTTTTTTTTTTTTTAAGAAAAGATATTTTTTCTAATAATTGGTAATGATAAAAAAGCTTGTAGTTTTCATATAAAAACATTAGAAAATATATGATTCTGAATATAAGACAGGTAGAATTCTAACCAAAACTTCAGGAATTATCTAGGACTCGAATATAAATCAATTCTACAGACATGTTAAGTCTTGTCTGATATACAATGTAAATAAAAACTTTGAAACCAGAACTACTTAAAATTAAATTGCAATTCCTCACTCCTTTAAACATTGCTAGACCAAATAACAATACAAGAGAGCTGCTTCGGTTTTAGTGGATCTCATCAGTAACATGTCATTTTCAAAACCTAAACAGGATTGGAACCAATATCAAGCAAAACCTTTATTGAGTGAACTGTTACACACTTTTAGTAACAAATTAATGTTTACTAGCAGAACCTGTGGAAATTTCACAGTAGTAGAAATATCAGAAAATAAATTTAACTGTCTTGAAATTAAACAAATCCTGAGAAATAGTTCAAAATTGCCAATTTATTTGAATAATAATAACCATGATTACAGGCTTAACCTTTGGAAATTACACAGTTAAAATATCAGTAAATTTAAACTAAATTAGAAAAAGGATCTATAATTAAAAATTAAGCACATACAAATGGCCTTGTGCCTAACCTTGGTTGTTGCTTGACCAAGTAAATATATCCTCTTAACATGACCTTTTTTTTTTTTTAATTATAAAATTAAATAGCTGATTTGAAACCTTAAACTGTTTTGGAAATGAACTGGTTTTAATGATTTTTAAAAATATTAAGAGTTACTTTAAAGGGAGGTAAGATATAAGAGACACAAAATCAAGAACATGCGAGTTATCCTATCAACATACAGATAACTTTTTTTTTTTTGTTATACAGACCAACAGCAGTGTTACGTTAAATTGGCTAAAATATTGTGAAGATAATGAAAATGAAGACAACAATATGGGAAAATTTAAACTTACTTTTTAATGCATTATTTGGACTATTGTTGTCATCTTTATTATTCTCTGTCTGACTACGTTTTAACCGAATAACCTTTTGGTCTTCCTCAGGTCACCTGAATTGTTATTGATTTTTTTAAATCTATTTATTTTCTGAGATTTAGCCTTGGTTTTAGTTTTTGTCTTAATGGAAGATGACGACAATAGTACGAATAATGCTTGTAAAATTTATCGTAACTCATCTCAAGGATTCTGAATAATAATAAATCATCAAGTCTCATTATAATGAATTACTAATAATAATAGTTAATAATTAATGAATTACTAATAAAAATTAATTAACTATAATGAATTAATTAATTTCTAGAGAATAAGTTCTGATCTTCATTGAGACACTTTAAATAAAATCAAAACTTAATAAAGAGAAAAAAAAATCCAACAAAAGTTAAAAATACTAATCTGACTATTTTCCTCATCTAATCTCTCATGTTTCAGCCAAATAGATATATCTTTTTTAAAGATTTATTGTCAGTTTTATTTTAACGGAAGTTTTTGTTGTCAAGCATTTTTTCAGTTAGCTGCTCGCGTGTCTTAATGTGTCTGTCTATGTTCTTCATTATTTTATTTAATCTTTAACTGAAAAAGAAACACTTGATGACAAAAACAAATCTTCCGTTAAAAGAAGAAAAATAAAACTACCACTAAATTTCAAGAAAAGATAGATAAAACAAGAGATATAAAAAATAATATGAGTCAATTTAGGACACCTGAGGAAGGCTGAAGGGTGATTCGGTTGAAACATTGTGAGAAAGAAAATATTATAAATGAGGAAAATAGTAAGATTAATAACTTTAGAATTCAACATACTTCATCTTAAAGTGAGAAAAAAACTAATATGGATGAGGAAAATAGTCCCAATTAATACTTTTAAGTTCATCATACCTCATATAGGATTTAAAAAAATAAAACAAAAGCTGTTCTTTTTTGTAAAACGTATTTATTTAGAAAAAAATTGTTATAAATATATAATTGAGTGTGTGTAAAAAAAAACTAAATATAAATAACAATTTGAAAAAAATCAAATCAATTTCAAATAAAATTAATTAAAAAAAATGAATAAAAAATTTTCGAAAAAAAAAACAAGTTTTAGCACCAAAATAAATTTGCTTTTTTAATAAAACAAAAATCTAAAAATTCTATTTTTCTACAGAAAAGATCTAAATAAAATTAAAAACCCTTTTTAATAAACAAAACAACATTAATACAATATTTCACTTTTTATAAACTATATCTGATAGTATATGAGTCTAGTATATGTGTATATATATTCATAGGGTTGGCCGTCTTCTGTAAAGAAGTGGCAGTCACCATATATGATTACTGATTACAAAAACCTAAGGATATAATGAGCATGTAAAACTAGCGTTGTGTCTAATTTGGGTTTGTGCTAGACCAAGGAAATATATCATCTAGTTGAAGGGCAACACTGATTACAAAAGCCCTGGGATATAATGAGGACATAAAAATGACCTTGTGCCTAACTTGAGTTTGTGCTAGACCAAGTAAATATATCTATTGATGCACAAATTTTAACACAAACAAAAATAACACAAATTAAAAATAAGTATTTGATAATTCTTTAATTTTTTTTTGTGTTTTTCTCATTCGAATAAGAAGGTATTTTTGTTTGAAAAGGGTTTATTGATTAACCATTAATTGATTAATTAATTATTAATTAACCATTAATTAGTTAATTGTGTAAATAAACAAATGACTCAAATGCAATAGAAAGTTTCTTTGCAAAATAAGAAATTTTTTCCCATTTAATGAAATATTAAGTTGTCCCAAAAGTTTGTAATGATGGAAGTCAAGTTGCCTTGTCAAGAATTCTTTAATTCAAAGCTGGCTGAATAATGGCACTTTTCAACAGATCTGAAAGCTTGCAGATTGATGGCAGGTAAGTCTTGGAAAATTATGGTCTTTATTTTGAGGAATGATTTTTGCTGTTTCTATCATTAATTGGTGAGCAAAATTTCAAAGTGTTTGCAAACTTTTGGGACAACCTAATATAAATTTAAAATGAAAGAAACAAAGAAAATAAAACTCCAATTAAATTAGGATAAAAAAAACCCTGTTATTTATTCATTTTTTATAAAAACTGAAAAATGGCCGTTGAAAGCAGCAAAGGGAGGTAATTCAATAAAACGGATTATTTCCAATTTTAAGTTCGCTGTTCAAAATTTAGATTCATTGGTTGATTGATTGTCATCAATCAATACACTAAGTATACATAATAGTCTTAGTAAGAAAGAAAAACAATGATAAAATTAATACACACAGTCTTCATAGATAGAGAAAAAAAAAAGATTTCTACCATAAATTTTAAAGTATGCAACATTTAAAAATTAATACACACACTTATAATTAGAGTAGGGTTTTACTTAAACTTTCAGTCCTTAGAGTGATTAATAAGGCTATGACAATATACTTTTATCAAAGAATATTATTGCCCCAAACTTGACTATTTTAATATTTTACCATTTCATATAACTTTGTAGTTATTAGCAATATTAGAATTAAAAGAAATAGTAAAATTGCAAAACAGTCAAGTAACAAGTAGGGCTGTGACAAGATTATTCTTTGATAAAAGAATATTCCAGTCACAGCCCTAGTGATTAATTACAATCCATTTACATTTTAAAAAATGACCAAAAAAAAAAAAGGTTGATATGCCATAGAACAAAAGAAGTAAATTATTTTTGTGTTTATTTTTAGTTGAAGTAAATCCTAGAATCCTACCAACCAAACCAAAAGGAAAGGAAAATCAATTAATTCAGTCTGGTTCAATTTTTGTTTGTTTGTTTGTTTTACGGCATATCAACCATTTTAGGTCATTTAATGCCGAGAATAATCATTTTTGGTAAAC
>JAYKTE010134510.1:0-13240 GCA_036873565.1 Xipholeptos notoides | reverse complement strand
TCTTTCTCTTCTTTCCTTTTGTCTTTCTTCTTTTCCTCTTCTTTCTTCCTTGACGAACTTCATAAGCTGCAGTTGTTGAGTTGGTTTGTTTGTTTGTGCTTTACGGCATACCAAATTTTTAGGTCATTTAATGTCAAGAACAATCATTCTTGATAAACATTCTTTTTGTCTACACGTAGATTTTTTAATAACTCAATATGCACTATTTAATCCCTATGTACCAAAGAACACAAGCTCTTAGAGGATTAAGAACCTATGAGATTTATACAAGAGAAATTATTTGTCTTAAATTGGATTCTTATGTAACACTTAATATCATTTTTTTTTTTGGGGGGGGGGAGTTGTTTTTGTAGTTCAATTATTTTTTTTTAAATAGCGCCAAATTTAGCCCTGGGTTTTGGATTTTAAAGGCACAGGAGAACCTATTAAACAAATGGTTTTCTTTAAGACATTTGAGCTGATTCTGCGTTTATCTCCAGGTTGGTAGCCTCCTACTGTAACCACAATCTCACCTGGAATAAAAAAAAAATCATTTAAAAAAAATGACTTTTAATAAAGATTCCTCATTGCAAATAGCATGAAATTATGCTGAACTTTAGCATGATTTTTTTTTAATATCTCCAAAATTATGAACAACAATGTGAAATGTAGGGGAATCTTTGTTGAAGACAAAATGGTCCTAATTTTAGGATGTTATAAAAAGTAAAAAAAATATTTTTTAATAAAGAGAATATGAAAAAGAAATTGGTTCAAATGGTAAATAAAATTGTGTTGCTCTATTTTCACTCTGATTGAGTTTATGTCATTTGTCTCAAAAATTTTTGATTTACCCTCATATCTCAATCTACATCATATAGGTCTTTTCACCTATAGACATCATTGAACCTATTATCTCCAGATGAATGTCACTTAGAATTTGTATAGACCAACTACTATGACTCTGGTATCATGCATATGCAAAGTTAACAATAAATATGAGAGTAGAAGACTGAATAATCTGAATAAGGATTTTAATCAAAACTTATCTAATAAATGCAGACAAGAAATAGTTATTGTGAAGATAACAATGAAGTTAAGAATAGAAGTCCATATAGCTTAAATAAAGATAATAATCAAAACTCATCGAATTAATGCAGACAATTACTATCCATTGTGAAGATAAAAATGAAGATGAGAGTAGAAGTTTTAATAACTAGGATAGCTCAATAATTATGTCAAGTCCTGATTATTCTTGATTATACTTCAGTTAACAATCTAAGTTGAAAAAAAAACTTAAATTATAAACATAAAAATTGTTTACCTTTCTCAATAACAAATCCTTTTTGGTCATCCCAAATAGCAAGTTGCTTTGGCTGTATTGTAAATTTTAACTGGACATTCTGTTTAATCTTCAATGGAGTTCGTCTAAAGCCAACTAACTGTATTTTAGGCATATGTGCAGAAGGATTCACCCAAGAAATATACACCTGTGTCACCTGGAATCAATAAATGGAAATCTTACTAAGTTTAAGCAACTTTTAAATGTCCAAAACTGTTACAGGCTTATACAGATTCATCTCGATATCAAAGGAAAGTAAAATTACAGAAGAAAATCAAAAAACAAACAGATTAAATAAAAACAAAAAACAAAGATTTTTGATACGTTTACCAAACAAAAACACAATTATTTCTATATAAAAATCAAAACGAAGTAAATATGTAAAAATACCAGGATGAAGATTTATTCAGAAAACTGCTGACATGTTTCAGTATAGAAAATTTCATGTATATTTATTTATTTATTATATTTAAATAAACTAATAAACAGTAAATTTTATTATTAAACATTTCAATATTACAATTTTTACTAATAAATAGGTTTTATTTACAGTATCATAACTTATCTTAAAAGAAATGCTGGAAATGTCCTTCATTGGTATTAAGACATTATTTTCAACTGCATATTAACTTTTTGGACACCCTATATATGAAAGTTTCTATATGGAAACATGTATCAGCATTTTTCTGAATTAATCTTCATCCTGATATTTTTACGTATATTCTTTACTCCATTTTGATTTTTATACATATTCTGTCTGAAGCATTAATGTCATCCTTAAACACTCACTTCTGCTCCATCAAATGGCCCAATGTTTTGAACATTAACAGACAGCTTTACTGAATCTCCAATCGAGACATTGGCTGGGATGTCAAACTTTGTATATAAAAACTTGGAGTATGAAAGGCCATAGCCAAAGTGATAGAGAGGTTGACCAACAAAATAACGGTAGGTTCTTCCTTCCATTGAATAATTTTTCATAGGGGGTACCTGTCAACAAAGAAAAATAAATTATAGATCACAAACAAGAATAACACAAAAAACTATCACTTTATTTTAGCCAGAATCTATAAAATAACAAATATTTTGGACTAAAAAACTTTTTTCCAATATCTTTTATTATTTAATCCATATTTTATAGACTGCAGGCCAAAATATTTATCGTACTCTAGATTTTTTAGTCAGTGACCTACACTTAAAGTGTACGAAAAAAAATAGGCGAACGAATGCCAATACTCATCTGAATCTCATACTATTCTTTACTAAGCGCAAATGTTGCACATTTATGAGAATTTAATAGAACCCACAAGATCTTTAATAAAACTATTATTTGATGGCAGTGAATATTGTCACAGTAAATAAGAAGCTGAATTGTAATTGGTCAGATTTTAGGAAAAAGCTAGCCAAAATTTCAGCATCCAGATTATGGATTAAGATTGAAATGATGAATTAATTAATGAAAGTAAATTTCACTAGGGTAAAATTAACAAAAAATTTCTAAGATTTTATACATAATTTTTTCAAAACATTACACCCACTATTTTTACAAGACATTAAATGTGAGTTTTTTCCAGTAACAACATAGCCTATTATGAACAGAGTTTTGAAATTAATATGACAAAGTCATTTCTTTGTGGAAGTAAAAAAACATAAAATCCATCAATAGCAAAACATTTCTCTAAAATTTAAAATGGTTATCTTTTTTAAAATTTGTCTTTCAATATACCATAAACAAAAATGTTATTTGAATCCAACAATATATATATATATATAATATATATCGATCCACGTATATCTCTATCAATCAATCTCTCCCTCTCTCTACATATATATATAAATATATATATACATATAAATGGAGCTAGCTATATATCTATCTGAATATATATATATATCTACACACACACACACATATATATATAGCAAGAAATGTGTTTAAGAAGGATATGATAAAAAAAACAAAATCCTAAAAACTAAGAGAAACAGTTTCACCCTTACTCATCAGCTTTATTCAGGGGGTTTAAAAAGTGTGAAGAAAAAATAATGTTTCATATGTAATGGGATGAAACCGGTTTTCTTAGTTCTTAGGTTCTTGTTTTTTTATCATGTCCTTGTTAAACACATTTCTTGCTATTTTGAGGTTCTGTACACCCAAAAATATTTTCATATATATATATATATATATATATATACCCCCAGCTACCTATCTCATTTAATCTATAAAATTTAGAAAAATGATGTGATCGAACATTTTTTAAATGTTAGAAGCTTCAACTGAGCCTACCTGATTCATAGAAGCTGGCCAAGTGAGCGGTAACCTTGCTGATGGATTGGAGTCTGTTCCTTGACCATTGACAAGCATCTTGTAAAGTGCTGTGCCAGTGGCTTGAGCTGGGAAGAAACATTGGACAATAGCTGATACTTGAGGATTTTGGTCAGCCCAAGAAATATCTAGTGGACCAGCACTGAACACAAGTAGCACTACAGGAATTCCAGGACCTAATCTCCCACAAAAAAATAAAATGGTAAAGTATCATCATTCAAATTATTAAGACTTCTTTCCCCATCTTCATTACTTCATTCATTATGGATATTGTTTGAATTTATCAGATGACTTTTTATAATTATCTTTATTCAACATATTTGGACTTTTACTCTCATCTTAATTGCAATTTTCACACCATTTTGGTCAGTGCAAAAGTCACAAAGATAGAAGAACTAATTTTTATGCAATGGAATTTTTTTTAGAATTCGAGTTTACTTGACAAAAAAAAAATTTTATTTTTCAAAATCCTTGATATGATAATTTCTAAAGGTATTAATCAGACTATTTTCCTCATCCATGTAATTTTCTTTCACAATATTTCGACTCAATCACCCTTTGGATCTAAAAACAATATGAGTCAATTTAGGACACATGAGGAAGGACAAAGGGTCATTCAGTCGAAATATTTTGAAAAAGAAAATAACATGGATGAGGAAAATAATCTAATCAATACATTTAGAAAAAAAATTTGTTAGGAAAATTGTCAAGTTTGAAAATGGTTACACAAAATAAAACAATTTAAAAATTTGTCATCTATGGTTCTATTTATTTAGCTAACTTCTGCTAAAAACTTTTTACTTAATTATTTTTGTCTTTAAAGATTGGATATCAAAAAAAATTAAAATGCAATTAAATGGATTGCACCATTTTATACATATCAAGAATTTTAAAGATTATGTAATATATTTGCTGCCAAATTTCAACCAATCAGAGGCAACTGTAGGTTTTGTCTGAAAAACTCGTTTTGACTTCGGGAAGAGAGATCGACTGTGACCGACATCGCAAGACCATCCAAGAACTAATGAGTTTTCCTACCAATGCCAGGAGAGACTTGATTCAGTGCCTCAACCAACAGCAATACACAACAGAAGTAACGAGCCACAGTAATAGATTCCACTTACATAGAGTTGAAAAGAACGTACTCTTGAATAAATTCTCTATGTTTGCACCATTCTCGTTAACTTCAGTAATTACAACTATCTTTCAGCCAACATAGTTTGGTGTTATCCTCAACACAATGAACAACGACCATCAATTGTTACAATAAGTTAAATCTCTATCAAACATCTAATAATGAAGCAGTTCAAAAAAGGGTCTATTGTTTTAAATTTCACTGTGAAAAAAATCAATCTTTTATATAAAAGGAAAAAATATATACTCACCATATTTAATAGCGTCTTGAAGTAACTGAAGCTGTTTACCGGGGAGATTTAAATTTTTACGATCATGGCCTTCCATTTCAATTTCCTTGCCTATTTTCAAGAAAAGGTGAATTAAATTGTGTCAAGATGTTATTTAACCATTATTATGATAAAGAACACTGATAAAAAAATTTTTTTAATAAATATCTAAGAAGAGATAACTCACCAGTGCCTAAGCAGACGATAATAAGTTGTGTACCTTTAACAGCTTTTCTAATTTGGTCTTTTTCATATGAAAAACATCTATTATCCTTACAGCCAGGACCGTAGTTAGAATATTTAGCCAAACCAGAAAGGGCAGCCAAAGGTGTCACTGCATATTTAGGATCAATTGTCGGAGAGTAATCACCATACATCTGTTCACTATTGTTTGCCATTGGACCAAGAATCTAAAGAAATACAGAATATTTAAATGTACACAAATATCAAGAATGAAAATTGAAAGATGATGAATCTACAAAACTGACAAAAAATATCTAAATATCAAATTTGAATATTGATTTTTAAAAAAAGGAGGATTAAGAAAGTAAATTAAAAAATTATAAATCTACAAAACCAATGAATAAAATTGAAACGTGTAACAATTTACAAAAGTTGGTATACTACTAAATAAATATAGAATCCTAATATAAATATTATTATACCACTTACAGCAATACTGGAGAAGTATTTCTTTATTGGTAGAAAATTATGATCATTCTTCAAAAGGACAAAAGTCTGAAGAGCTGCTTTCACAGCCAATTTTTGATGAGCTGCACTTTGTACAACAGACATATTTAAATGTGAATAAGGATTCATGTGTTGCGGGTCAAATTCACCCAGCTTCATCCGGGTATAGAATAAAGGCTTGACACTATCGCGAATTGTCCGTTCAGTCACAAGACCTTTGGCCAAGGCATTATCTAAAAGAAAAAATTCAAATACATACGTATATATATATATTCAGACAAGTTTCATTAAAAAGAATTTTAATTTTCCTTTTTAATATTTTTAATTTGATTTTTTCTTGTTTATATATGTATATACACAAACATATATTTATATTTTATTCTATTTTGAGGGTTTTTCCAAAAGTAATGCCTCTTATTTTTTAAGTTTGAACTCAAAAGTTAAATAGCTACGGAGACAGACCATTAAAACGAGTAACATTTTGTGCTCTAGAATTTGTTTTTTCTATATAGTCACCACCATATGCAATGCACTTTGCCAGTGATGAACGAGGGGGTAGATTTTGGCGGCGTTTGAAGTGCACTCCATCACTCATATCTTTGCTGCCACTCTGAAAACAATGAACCCATCTCCTGTGCTAACAAAAACTGCATTGGTTTTATAAATGTTCAACAGGTGCTAGCGAATGCCAATCAGTTCAGTTTTTTCTGCATGGAGGAATTCAATGGTGCATCTCTGTTTCTGATGCACGTCCATGTCAGGGGCTGCTTTCTTAGAGCCTCAAACTGTCAATATCCGCAACAGAAAAAGGAAATTTTCAGGTGATCAATGCACAAGTTCAGTCATCATAACAAGGAAATTTGGATGGAATAAAAAAAATAGAAGTCATTTCTTTTGGAACATCACTCATAGTTGAAATTTCATATTTTAGCATATTTTAAACTTAATTGATTATCCAGAAAACCTCACCAGGTAATGTAATAAATTCTAACAATTATTATAGCAGTCATTAAAATTTCTTCACAATGAAAAAGTTCAATAACAGAAATACTTACGTAGAAAAAAATAGAATGGAAACTTCATATGAGCAGACAATTCAAGATTACATCCAGCATTAAGACTTGCAGCAACAATTTTAGTCGGGGTTAGTTTATAGACGTGCCATATCAACATAAACTCAATGGCACCCTCATCACTGATCACATAACCTTTAAAGCCCCATTCTTTACGTAAAATATCAGTGAGCAAACGTTTGTGGGCACAGGCTGGGATGCCATTGACACTAGAAGAAATAGATATTTACAAATCAATAATACAAAAATGCCTTTAGTTTTTTTTTTAGACATTTAGATTCAATGATAGTTTATTTTGAATATTTTATATCTAAACAAAACTTTTGAATTCTACAAGTATTATTAAGACTATTTTTCTCATCCTTATTATTTTCTGTCTCACTATGCTTCGACCGAATCAGCCTTCGGTCTTCCTCAGGTGACCTAAATTGATTCTTATTGGTTTTAGATAAGGATGAGGACAATAGTCCAAATAATACTTGTAGAATTTATCATACTTCATCTCAAGGATTCAGAAAAATAATTTAAAATTTGAATTAAATTTTTACACTGTGAAGATGAAACTTTTTTTTAGAATAAAAAAAAATACAAATCTAAATCCTAAAGTTAATTTGAAGTCAAAAGATTTATCAAAAAACTTTTGCAACTTTTTTTTTTCTAATTGCTTCACTAATTAAAAAACTAACCAAAAATGGAAAGATTAAAATTCACCTGTTGTAACTGCACATGATATTGAAAGTCCCAGCCTCAACACAAGTTTGAAAAGCAGGTAAATGTGTAAGGCGAAGGTCTCTTTCAGAAACCTGAAATGATTAAATGCATCTAAAAATAGGATTTCTTTACAAATGAATAAAATTATGAGAATAGTTATTAGAATAATACTTTCTAATTGAAAAAACACAAACATTTATTTTAATGATTTTGTAGATTAAATATATAAAGTTGTGTATATATATATCAAATGGAACCTACATTCTGACAGTAATAAAAACATTATCTATATTATAAAATATTATATTATATAAGTAGATCAATGGTTTAAAAAGTAGTCTTCTATCTTTGGGGTCACAGGTTCGAGTTGTATGATTTGCACTGATGATTTCTAATAAGAATGAAATAGATCCATATGTAAATTTTCAAATTGTTTATTGATATTAATTAGAAATAAATACAGTTTATTCATTTATTATATATATATAATTTCAGTAATACTTTTAAAAAAACCTACCCTAAAAAGGACTAATACCACATCTAAAAACATAAAGGATAATAATTGCATCATTCGATTGAATGACTGCTGTATAGATATAAACCATTATCGATATAATTAGAATAATTATCAAAATTCTATCCATTAATTCTTAAAATCATGTAAACAAATTACCAAAGAATTACAACATTGATGCAAAAATAATTGTTCTAAGATCGGGACAATAATCAGCATAAATTTCTGTGATGAAGAGCAATTATTTTACCTTCGCATTAAATGCAAGACGGGAAACAGGAATATTTTCAGGCCCAGCATATGCAGCAAAATGTTTGCAGCCAGAAGTGGCCCGAACATAATGAGGGTTAGATCCCTGCAAACCTTGCACATAACCAGCTGCATAGACCCCAGTCAAATAAGGGTCCTCACCATAAGTTTCCTAGGAAAAATATAAAGTCATTTATAGAAGATAGCATCATATTAAAAGATTTTACAATGTTATGTTTATTTAAAAATACTTGAAACCAACATTATTTATGAGTAGGATTTATACACTACCACTCATTAATATTTGGAAACAATTGCAACTTTCTCAAATTTTTAATACATATTCCAAATACTGTGTTGTTGAGACCCATTAACACAAGGAAAGTAATTCATCTAGCTGAAGGACAACACTGATTCCGAATACCAGAAAGTTGAGACCCGTCAACTCAAGAGAGTTAACTCATCGAGGTGAAGGACTACATTGATTCCCAAAAGTCCGTGAAAGTAATGAGTACATAAAACTGGCTATGTGTCTAAGTTGGTTTAGTTCTTGACCAAGTATATATCATATATACTAATATAATCTTATAAAAAAATCTCTAAAAATAAATTTTAGAAATTACAGTTGAGCTTAGATTTCATTGATTTTTATTTCACTTATTAAAATCTATCCAAAGATGGAAGAAGACATTGAACAGAGTTAATGAACTGCTTACCTGTATTCGCCCCCAGAGTGGGTGTCTAACAATGTTAATAACAGGGCTGAAACAACTCATGCCTGTGTGAGTGCCCATTTCATGTCTTTTCATGAAGTCAATGTGCTTGGCTCGAACTTCTTCCCCAACTGCTTCAGCAACTTCATGAATCAACTTCTGACTAAAAAAATAAAGAAAACTAAATTTGTATATTTATTATGTAGACTATGGTCTTCATCTTTATATTTTTTAAATTCACTACATATGGCTTTCTTCAAGTTTTCTTTTCCTGGCCAGAATCAAAACTAAACCGCACCCTGATGGCCTTTGTGCTGACAAACTAATGTCTTTAATTTTTTTAATTTTAAAAACAGAAAACTTGAAGAAGGCCAAATGATAAACAGTCCGAAATGAAGTGAATATAACAAATATAAAGTGAGCAGCAGCATCAATGACCGTCTGCATAATAAATATACAAATTATGAAACATCATCTAGGATACTGAAAAAATAATTGTTGACATTTCTGGTATGAAGATTGGAAATTTATAAATATTTCAAGTTTACAGATTGTTCCTCGTTCTTTAGAACATTTCAACGAATTTGTCCTCGATCATCCTCAGGGGTTAGTTCAAACAATTATAGTGGGCGTGACAGTGACACCTGAGAAAACTGGGGAGGCATATAAACAAAATCCACCATAGAAATTTTGAAATACTAATTTATTTTAGCATTTTAAATAACTAATATCTGAAATTGGAAACGAATTAATTTTTTTTTAATGCTGGTTAAAATACTAAATTTAATAGAAGAAAGATAAATGTTCAAAGTACAAAGTTAAATAACGACCCTTCATCTTTTACTGAATGCGCGGTGTGTGTAGGTGTGGTTGGTCGTGGTTTTTTGTTTACTTCTTCATTTAAAAACTAATGATTTTATTCTTAAGAAATAATATTTTCATACTTAAAAGCCGCTGCTAAGCCGATAGCCTGGGGAAAGGCCGTTGCCTTTCCTGCATCTGCATCACCTCGTAAACATTCCGTGTCCCATTGATAAGGTTTGATCCCAAACCGTGGTATAGCAGGGGCCGGGTAGACAGATCCACCCCGAGAGAGTTGAAGAATAATTTCTGATACATTGAGCCGACCGACCAAGTCATCAACTCGTTCAGAAAATGGCAATGATGTGTTCTGAAAAGGATAAATATTTTGAATTTCTACACAATTAACACTTGATAGAGAAAATATCCAAATATCTAAAATAATTAATAAAACTTTGTAAGTTTCCTTCCAGTCAGTCATTTCAGTAACGTCTTTTGTTTACTTGTAAGAAAACGTGTTTGGTTTCTTTTTTAAATACGTAGTTCGAACCTGCTTATCTCCCTTATATTTCCTTGTGAAATAACTTCCGCCCTGCCTTTTACTTGCTCCAAAGCTGAATAAAAATGACAAATAAAAACACTTTAAAACTCTTATAGCGGAAACAAAAGTTATTCTTTTTCATTAGAGTTTCTTTGTTATCTGGTTTTATAAACTAATCAGTAGGATAATCGGATACTTATTATATGTTCAAAAAAGTAAAAAAATGATACGCCCTCTTCTTTCTAAAGGATTCGATTCTTATCTTCACCGACTCGACGTGGCTCTTGGTTCATCGTGAAAAGTTTTTTTTAAACTTGTGCAAAAAAAAGTTTGGACATTCTAGATTAAGATATATTCTGACTTTAAATACCAACACAATATTGTAAAAATGTAAACTATATTTTCAATAGAAAAGCAACTTCGTTTTTTAGATATTTCCCTTAAATATCAAAATTCAGGGAACCAACGACCCGTCGACCCCATCCAGTCTCCTGTCATTATACAATTTTCAGTGATTATTGATTAATGAACATTAAATGATTCATTTTGTGATCCATCAGAAAAACGTTTGGTGGTGGGTGTGGGTGATGCTGAAAAACATGTTTAAAAACAGTAACAGTCAGTTAGTACTATTACTCACATAAAGCATAAAAACATATTACAAACTTAAAATCTCATTATGGTATAAGATCTAAGATTCTTTGTAGCTTTTTATTATTTTTATGTTTTATGACCGCCCCTATTACTACGCCACTGCTGGGATATCATTATAGGGATCGATGAAATTTTCCCAGTTAATTATTACCATGATCATATTCGTCGTGGCCTTATGCATCCCTACTCAGCCATCTGAAATTTGGTGCCGAGGCGGGGAAGTATCCACTCACTAATTATTGGGAACACCGTTTAACGATTTTGACAATTATGACCCTCAGTTTAAATAACTTAAATTTGACCATGGTGTTTATACGAACAGGAAAAACTCTGATGTAAAAAGTAGTTTGGTTTTTATGTTTTGTTTTTTTTATTTTTACCTAATCCACACAAAGCGTGGGTGGTTTCTGTTGTTATGTGTCATCTGATTTTTAAATTATCCATTTTTTATGTGTTTTTCGTGTCCATGATGCACGTGAAGAAATGAATACTTTCTGTCATTGAAAAAATAAAATGAAATACATTAGGTGTTTTGTTCCTTCGTATCAAGTTATAATTGACCAAGTTCCATTTTGTTTTAAATTTCTCCATTCATGATTGCATGTATGCCACACAGAGCACTAGCAGACATCATAGTGTGGGCATTATTTCACATTTCATCACAAGGGAATAAAAAATTTTCACCAATTAAAAGGGAAACTACTCTGTCAATATAGCATTTAACCTGTCTCAGTGGCTTCCCCTGACTGAAATTTTATCTGCGGCTAAACTCAGAATAATTTCACTAATAAAATTCTAACCTTCTGCTAAAAATCATAGAACAATTAGATTTTAAGGAAATTTTCAGTATCAATTCATTGAATAATGAATATCAAAATGCTTTCTTTTTTTTCACCGATTATTTGCCATTGCATCGTTTTTCCAGTATAGATCTGTTCATCCTTTTTATACAAAAAGTACGAATGAAGATATGTGTAAAAGGATTGAATATTTATTTTCCGAACTTTTATTTAGCCATTTTTTTTTTTTACATAAAACCATATCATGTTTTCGAATTAATAAAACAAAATGTAGCTTTTTAATTTTGAAAACAAAAAAATTAGAGTTCTGTATGATTTGATTTCTAACGGAGGCGGGGGCTTACATTTTAAAAAGAAGGAAAGTGACTATTTTACCACCTATGTTATGTGAATATGTTCATTAATAATTTTTATTTTATTTTATAAACAAGTGAAAGAGACTATACGTATTTAGCAAAATTACCAGTTAGCCAATGAAAGCCGTTCTATTACACGTCTACAGAAGGTCGAAATATCGGCTGTATCACATTTTTTGCTAGGTCTCTGTTATGGCTGCTATTTCTTTGCGTGAGTTTTATCTCATCCTCGTCGCCAGTGTTATGACTGCTAAGTCACAATGAAAACAGAGACTCAATGGTAGGTTTATAACATGTATTGGGTTAACAATAAAGGTACAGAATACAGTGGCATGGTTAAATCAGTTGTGCGCATGTCCAACCCGGGACTGACTCCTTCTCCAGGGTCGTTGGTAGTTCTCATATTCATAGGCCAAGTCCATATTCAAGGGTGGTTCTCCACAACAAAAATCAACTGCATGGAAATCAAATTAAGAAAATCATTTGTTCATATTTGAATTGAATAGTGGCAGGGCAGCGAGGTTGGAGCAGTGGAAAAAGCTTGGTCTCTAGAATCGTATTACATGTGTTCAAATTCCAGTCAAAACCATTGAATTCACTTTCAGTTGTCTCAGACTGATGAGGCTCAAGGTTGGAGCAGTGGAAAAAGCTTGGTCTCTAGAATCGTATTACATGTGTTCAAATTCCAGTCAAAAACAACTACATTCAGTTTCAGTTGTCTCTGTCAGATGAGGCTCGTTAACTCTGGAGAGTAATTCATCTAGGTGAAGGACAAGACTGATTACAAAAGCCCAGGGATATAATGAGCACATAAAAATGGTCTTGTGCCCAACTTGAGTTGGTGCTTGACCAAGTAAATGTAATATTTGAATTGAATAAACTGTTATTACAAAATTTAATTTCTTGAGAATGGTAATATATATATATATATACACTTAAAGAAAACAGGGAAAGAACAAAACGTTTAGCAGTGGAACGGCTATCTGCAGCAGTCAATCCACACTCATGCTCTATTTTCGGCCTTGTTTGTAAGTCTCTTGCTGGACTGAAGAGCCATCAGAGGCATAAACATAAATGAATTTGTAAAAATGGGT
>JAYKTE010134399.1:0-13241 GCA_036873565.1 Xipholeptos notoides | reverse complement strand
TTTTGACTGGGATTTGAACTCGTGTTATACGATTCCAGAAACCGAGCTTTTCCCACTGCTCCAACCTCGCTGCCCATCTGTAATCGTATTATTTGAGTTCACACCCAAGTCAAAACCATTACATTCACTTTCAGCTGTCTCGGGCAGATGAGGCTCGTAAACTCGTGAGAGTAACTCATCTAGGTGTAAGGATAACACTGATTCAAAAACTGGCCTTGTGTCTAACTTGGATTTGCGCTGCTCGACCAAGTAGTAGATATATTATTCTATTCACCAAACAAGAATTTTTTTTTTCTTTATCCAAAGATTTTTTTTTTATTTTAAATAAGGAATCATCTTCCAAGAATGAAAAACTTTTTGCATTTTTTTCTTTTTTACTTTCTAAATAAATAGAAAAAAAAAAAAATCTTTTTTTTGCCTTAATTGTTTAGAAATGTTGCTAATGTCGTTGACTTGTCATCTGCAGAGTTCCCTTGGGTATCTAACCATGCAGCCACCCACTTTCAACAAACTGTCAACAACCCACCATTTCTTTCTTTCTTTCTTCATTTATTTCTTTAAGTTCTTCTCGTTCATCAAACTGTTTGACATTCAAGGGATTATCATTGAATAACATTCAAAACCTGTTTCTTTATAAGTACGACAAAAGCTAAAAATTGAAAGAAACTGAACTCTTTGAAGATTTGTCATTGATTAACGAAGATTAACAGCTGAAGAATGAAATGGCTTAACATCAGAGAGAGATTATCCAATATATATATATATAAACAACCAAGATAAGGAAAACGGTCAGAGGAATGTTAAAAAATGAAGATGAAACAATCGATTTTTATCAATACGGAATTGTCTGAACCCCAGTCGTCTCGACTTGCCACTGGACCTGGCGTCTCAGGGCAAGAGAGTGAGGCTGATCCTGCGCAAGTCTATTTCACCTTAATCAAAGCTCAGCGCAAGTTGTGAGGATACACTGGGGGCTGTAGTTGTAAACCTACAAAGCTAGGGAGGGCAGCAAATCCCAAAAGTTTGGTCTCTACTCACTTCTGCCCAAACCTGTGGGAGAGACTTGCACAGATTGGCCTCATCAGCCACCTCCAGACGCATCGAGCCAGGTGTTGTCATTGGTCATCCTCGAGAATGAAGGACACACACACACACACACAGACAGAATTTTTAAAAATTTTAAAATCAAGTTTAAGTTAATCCAAAATATATATATATATATATATATCCTGGCCATTCAAGATATTTTCAAAAAAAGAAATTAAATAAAATTCAGGATTTCTTTTTTTTTTTTTGTAGACCATTATTCTTATTATTTACTTTAAAAAAAAATAGAATAACATTTTACCACCAAATCCTACAAAAAGGTTTGTTGCTGGTAGGTTACTACCAATAAATGGAATTATACTGAAAGAATAACAAGCATTAATAGGAAAATGTGATTCTTAAAAATCATCCGGTACTCACACATCATCAGGAAGGTCCATACTTTCCAGCTCAGCTGTCACTTCTGCTATCTCTTCCTTCAGTCGCTGTAATAATAATAATAATAATTATAATAATGATTATAATAATTATAATAATAATAATAATGATGATAACAATAATAATAATAACTAACCGGAACCCATACAAATTTCACAGAATTTATAAATACTTATTACTATTATTATTAGGATTGGTATTCTGCTAAAATAAACGTGAACAAAAAATAACGTCAATCAAAAATGATTGTTCTCGGCATTAAATGACCTAAAATGGTTGATATGCCGTAAAACACAAACTCAAACTCAAGTCGAATAATTTGGATGACAGACTCAAAAATGTCATCTTGCTTGATTGGTGATTTCTAGAAGTCTTCCCATGATGGGGGGAGGGAGGGGAGGGGGGAGATTTGATTCTTGTGTTTTGAGCCGTGGCTGATTTTAGCACTGACGTCAAAGTTTGTTGAAAACAGCTCTCAGCTGTTTTTCTCGGCCAACACAATCGGCCATTGTTGAGTTTCGTCTCCTCCTATCTCCGCTTATCTCCTCTATTCATTGCTTGATTGGCTCGGAATATTCCACAAAGCGTCAAACCGATGACTCCCCTCTTTTCCTTTGGGCCGGCTCAAAAAAAACCAAAAAACCTTCAGATTCTTAAGGTAAATCAAATGCAGAGTCTGTGATTTCCATCCTCAGCAAAGGCAGCTTGTGACAGAGCTAGGATTTAAGAGTTTGGCTACAGGCTATGCCGAAAGAGGGAAGTCGATTTGGCCCAGTAGATAGGCAGTCGGACTTGGGAATCGTAGTACGCAAGTTTGAATCCCAGTCTTTCCGTTTGTGCTCATATTTGGACTAATATCCTTGGGAAAAGTGTGAAAGTCGATTTGGCCCAGTGGATAGGCAGTCCGACTTTCGAATCGTAGTACGCGAGTTTGAATCCCAATCCTTCCGTTTATTTTCATGTTCAGACTAATACTTTTTGTGGGAAGTCAATTTGGCCCAGTGGATAGGCAGTCGGACTTGGGAATCCCATTTTTCACATGTTCAGACGAATAGCCTTGGTTTTAAGAGTTTGGCTACAGACTGTGGCTAATGGTCTGTTGAAATCCAGAAATGATAGAATGCAGGCAGAGCATGTTCATTCATCATAAAGTGCAACTGGTCTCGTCTTATCAGCCAGAGAATTTTCCAGGCCAATGAAACAAGCAACGACTAAAGAGGCAGGAAGGAAGTATGCCAATAAAACAAACACACTGAAATAAAATAAGAAAAAGAGTTCATCATTCAAATAGCTACATTGTAAAGCTACAAAGATTGCCTTTTTCTCTAAACAAGTAGCAGTCAATATAGAGTACTTGTATAGATAAAAGAGTGGCTCTTTCTCTTATATATAACTATGTACATATGTGTATGTATGCATATTATATGAACACACAGACACTAGTTTGTGTGAATATATGTATATATATATATTTATGGAGGAAGAAAGAAAAAAAAAAGACAACCTTTTTATCTGTACAAACCAATAATTCTTTTTTATTTTCTTTATTTTCTTTTTTTTTTTCTACTTTTGTTCAGGATTTTGCAATTTTTTGGTGTAATCTCCTTTAATTTTGAATTATACCAATAATAATAATAATAATAATGATGATAAGTATTTATAAATTCCATAAAATTTCTACCGATTCCTGCGAGTAAAATTGAGTTTTGCCATTGAGTAAAGGTTTTGCCAAAATGTCTAAATTAAAAGAGTTCAAAATTCAAAAGGAACACAAGGTTCAATCTGTAATGAAAGCAAATCTATAAAATCAAGGGTGGACTGAGCCATCGGTCAATCGAGCCATGCCTGAGGACCTGGCACTGCAAAGGGGCCCACCTGCCTGGCTGCTAATAAAATCATCAACGATGTCCTTGTTATACACCCTAATACATGCATTCTGACTCGGGTCACTCCGCTTTTCCTGCACATCCCAACGTGTCTCTAATGGCCATAGCTGACTATAGTTAAGTCAATATGCACAGATCACCTGATGCACAGCCTCTACATGCGGCATTTAACTATAAAAAAAATGGGCGAGAGGGGGCTTATTGTATTTTCTGCCCGGAGGGGGTGGGGGGCAATAACACTCTCAGTGCCTCCCCCTCCCGTATGTATCGTATCAAAGACAATAAATAAAAGTAAATTAATAAAGTTTTAGTCATCTGGATAAAAAAAAACATGAGCATGATCAACAAAGCAGAAAAAAAGGAAGAGAGGGGGGGGAAGATAAAACAATCAGGTTTTATATTATGTGTGTGTGTGCGTGCGTAGGGTGTATGTGTAGTTTGTGTGTACAGAGTGTGCGTCCATGCCTGTGTTGTGTTTAGCTAATCAGATCAGCTGTTCCAGTACATTTGTTATCAGACCAAAAAGAAAAAAAAAATATGTCAACTTCATAAATATTCATAAGCAAATTCCATTTCAATTGAAATAGTTTGGAAGAAAGATTTAACTCAATATAGACTTATTGTGTATATATATATATATATATATATATATATATAAATAAAACAGGGGCCTTACTATTAACCATAAAATTAAAAGAAATGGTAAAATCACAAAATAGTCAAGTAACAACAATAATATTCTTTAACAAAAGCATGTTCTCATCACAGCCCTAGGGTTAGTTCAGTGAGGCCAGAAGTCAAAATCTCAAAAGGGCCCCATCAAAAAGCAAAACAATGTTTGAATGGTAGGACAGGTTTTCTTCCACAGAAGAAAACCTGTCCAAGCCAAGAAGAAGAACAGGTGCAATAAAAAGGAAAAAGAAAAAAGAAAGAAAAACTGATTAGAAAAAAAGGAAATTTGGGTGAACAATTCAAGGAAGACCTAAATGCCTGGCATTTTTGTTCTCTGGCCTAAATAACAAGAAGATCCATAAATAACAAGGTTAGGGTATCCATACACAACAAACAGCTTTCCTTTCTCACTGACACTGGTCAAAGGATTTTCAATATCTAGGTCTTTATGCATTTGTGTGTGTGTGTATATATATATATATATTCAGACAAGTTTTATCAAAAAGAATTTTAATTTTCTTTTTCAATATTTTTAATTCAATTTTTTCTTGTTCTCTAACTTTTTAATGAAACTTGTCTGAATAATGATATTCTGCCTAAATATACGAGATATATATATGTTTTTAAGATGTTTTTTTTATATACGGACACAAGTTTTAATGTGCAGAGCATTTTCAACTGATAAAATATTGGAGAGAGTAAATAAAAAACGTTTATCCTTGTTTAATTTTTCCTATTTCAGGGCTCTTTCAGAATATAATAAGCACGTAAAACTGGCCTTGTGCCTAACTTGGGGTTCGTGCCCGACCAAGTACATATATCCATCTATTTATTTATGGCACTATTGACAAATAGTGCCATGCCAGTGCAGTGTTTCTGCCCTGGTTGTCATCTGCCATCAGGCAAGCATGGGCGCGTAGGAATACATTGTAAGGTTACCTTCCCAAAAACCTATTTTTCTATCGCTCTTTTCAACTCCAGCCTTCGAGATGTGAGGTCGATTGTGTTGGTGAAACCCCATCCCCCCTTTGTGGGGTGATAATCTAACTAGTTAGTCTCTTAGGTAATGATAATAGCAAACACTAATAATGAAACCAAATTATTGTAAAACCAAAATTGTAACTGAAAAATATAAAATGTAATTAAATAAATAAATAGTTAAGTTTAACACAAAACTGTGTTATGTGTTATGTGTTGCTGTGTGCTCAACAAAACAGACTCTCTCCAGCCAGAAAGAAGGAATGAAAACACCAACAGAAGAAACGATAAAAGGTATGTGAAATATTTGAACATCCCATCAACTAAGCCCATGGGATGGCCAAAAAAGGGCCATCCCATGAGGTATGTGACCACGAAAGGTATCACATTTGGTACCGTAACAAACATGTATCACATATAGATATATTTCATTTCGCTAAATTTAATAACATTATTTATCAAAATAATATTAAAACTAATTTGGTGAAAAGAAATATACCTAAATACAAGCTTCCAAATTTATTACCGTTATTTATTAAAATAGATACGGTTTATTCACTTATATACTTGTCGGAATATTATTTCCATTCTATAATACACATTGATGAGGATGATATCAGTCCATCTCAAGAGTCGAAAGAAAGTGTCATCAAACCATGCATGGTTGTCAGACGGCTAACACAGAGATTTGTTTATAGTGTTGTAGGCTTGTGTAACACCATCTACACTTATTGAAACTGCTGATAACACACGGTTAGTGCAACATATGCCACGGACTACATGAACAACAGACCTCAGGATTTACTTCAGAGTTTTCCTCCTCCTAGATACCTGTCTTAACAAAGACTAAGGGTCCATCTGTCCAGTGGTTTAAACATGCCCCAGACATTAATCTGGGTATTTCCACGCCTTGGTGCAATATACACATTAAGATATACATAAACAAATGAAAAAAAACATTATGCCAATTTACTTGAAAATTCTAGTTCTTTATAACATCTATTTTTGTAATTTATTCAAAAACGGCGAATGTAATATGTGCTTTTGTCTGCAGTGGCTCCACATTAGTGTTCTAATTTGAATTTATTCCCGCTCTTGATTACAATTTAATCCATTCTTCTAATTATACTAATTAGCACTAATTGGTTTAAATTCACTTCAGTACAAGACTAAAGAAACAAAAGAAATTCGGGATTATCGCAAAACTTAATTACACACAAATCAACGTGAGTCATGTAAAACTCACATCAAGTTTTCTTTTCAATTTCATATAAAGCATTTATAAATGATTTCAAATTTTGTTTGTTAAATCATCTATCTAATCATATATACTCTAAAATTCAAATTTCCAGTTTGATGTATTTTTACTACACGAAAACAAAAAACATATCAAAGTGCTATTCTAATGTATTTCTGTATGATAAATACAAATCTCGTATCAAAAATCATATATAAGTGAGTGCAATAAATATCAGATACAAAGCAAAAGTTGATTTATTTTTATTACACGAACATAAAAATAATACCAATGTGCTATTCTAATGTATTTTTGTATGATAAATATAAATCTCATTTGAAAAATCATATATACAGTGAGTGATTTAAGTGACCGATAGAAAGCAAAACGTTGATTTATTTTTATTACACGAAAACAAAAACAATAACAAAGTGTTATTCTAATGTATTTTTATATGATAAATGCAAATCTCGTGTCTTTATTAAACAAAATATACTAGAACAGCACTTTGTTATTGTTTCGAATAATAAAATAAATACACTTTTTGCTTTGCATCGGATACTTATTGCACTCACTGTATACTATTAAGTGTTTGTAATGTTGATTATTTTTTTTGTGTTTTTATGTTCACAGTATGGCTTATAAAATGAATCATTGAAACGTTATTTACTCGATAAGCTAATACTGATTCGCTATCTGAAATACCAAAAAATCATTAGTAAAAGCAATTTAAAAACATACTACCGAGAATTAGCCATTATTTTCCAAACAACCTAATATTATAATATCTAATTGCTATCTGAAATAGAGAAAAAAAATTATTAATAAAACCAATTAAAAAATATACCACCTAAAATCGGATATTATTTTCCGAACGGCCTAATATTATATTGCTCATTATCTATCTGAAATACAGAGAAAAACTTTAATAAAATCAATTTAAAACATACCAACTAAATTCGGCCATTATTTTCCAAAGAACCTAATATAAAATTTATTCTCTATCTGAAATACAAAAAAAAGAAAACATCTTAAGTAAAACCAATTTAAAAACATACCACCTAAAAGCGGCCATTATTTTCTCAATATTTTCTAATATTTCTTCATTATTTTCGAGAACTTGAACAGAAAATCTATCCACCATATATTGATAATCTTTAAATGAGTTTCTGTGGAATAAACTGTAAATCTCCCTTAGTATATAGTCTGACCTCCTAGCCTTGTATTCATAAAGTTTAGTTCAATTACTATTAATGACTCTCCACTTATAACTTCAAAGTCCTCAATTCAATATATGTTCGACTAATCGTTCTGAAGACATCAAATAATTGAATATAGTACAAACTGGTAATATTGCACGACTGCGATAGAATTTAATTATAAAAAAGTCCATAAGGCATTTATGATAGAAACATTGATAAGAAATCATAAGTTGGGTCGATGATAAGAAGATCTTGATGAAATTTCAAACCTTATTATACTGTAAAAGGTAGTGTGCTTTTTCATAGCGTAACTAAAGTCTAAGCATAGTGTTCAGAAAACAGAAAAGTTACAAGATGATGTTGAAACACCAGAAACCCAGGTTTAATATGTACTCTGTCGTGCATCAAAGCAAGTAAGACACAAGACGAGTTTTACAGGCTTATTATTTTTCTGTTTTTTTGGGGGGGTTTTTTGTAACCACTGTTGCTCTTAGATGAGTTACTTCCATTATGTTAACAGCTTTCATCTACCCGGATTTTGGAATACGTGTTATTCTTATATCGAGACGAGATTTTTTCCCCGGGTTAATGAGATGTATCTGCCCGAGGCAGCTAAAAGTGAACATTAAGGTTTTGACTTGGATTTGAACTCGTATAAGATGATTATAGATTCCAAGCTTTTACCACTGATGTACTTTTGCAGCAGAAACTCAGGCATCAGATACATGTAAAAACATTTATAGAGACCAATGCAAACAGTTTTAAAATCTGGATTAATCATTTATTTTCAAAATAGATTAGTTTTTAATGTTTGATTTAAAGTTATATATTTATTGAGGTGATATGGTTTGATAAGACTTAATGATTTATTCTTGGAAAACAACTTATTTTAAACTACTGGTTTTTAAAAAAAATAATACTTTTATTATTAGGCTGTGGGCCAAAAGTCTTCATCCATTTAGATTTTTCATTCTGTGACCTACACTTAGGATGGAATAACAAAAATAGGTAAATGAATCCCAATACCACCATGAATACCATGGAATTCTTCTCCAGGCGAAGATGTTGCGCATTTGTGAGAATTTAATTTTAACAACACAATTTTTAATAAAACCATCATTGATGTAATAAATGTTGTCAAAGTGAATAAAAAGCTGAATTGTAATTAGTCCGATTCGGGACAAAGCTAGCCAAAATTACTGCATTCAAATTATACAGGATGGCCATAAACTACTCCTTGGTTTAAAATAGTCATAGTATGAGTTATAGAGTTCATAACCTTAGAATTTTGATGTAGACACTTTTAAAAATTAACAAAGTTTCATGTGAAATATGGTTTTAGGGTATAGGCATTTTATGGACATTTATAGGTTCTAAATCATTTTATAAACATTTGAAATCAAGGAGTGTTTTATGGCCACCCAGTAGATTAAGATTGAAATAACGAATTAATTAATGCAATTAAATTTCGCTCTGTGAAAGTCATGGAAAAAACTTTCTGATGATTTGATACACAATATTTACAATGAAAATCTCCTCACCATTTTTACAGGCCAATAAAAGTGATTTTTTGTCTGTTGACAAGACAGCCTATTGGAAAAAGTTACCGAAAAAAATTTCATGATTTTATACATCCCCACTACCACTTATACAAGTTTATACAGTTAATAAAAGTGACTTTTTGTCTGGTGACAAGGCAGCCTATTAGGAAAAGTTACCTAAAGATGTCTTATGATTTTATGCACAATATTATCAAATAAATCACCCTCACCATTTCTACAGGCCTATAAAAGTGAGTTTTTGACGGGTGATAAGAGAGTCTATTGGAAAAAGTTACTGAAAACTTTCTTATGATTTTATACACAATATTTTCAAAAAATCCCCTCACCACTTTTATAGGCTAATTATAGTGATTTTTTGTATGGTTGCAAGACAGCCTATTGATAAATGTTACTGAAAGATTTCTTATGATTTTATACACGATATTTTCAAATAAATCCCCATCACCAGTTTTACGGGCTAATAAAAGTGATTTTTTTGGTGACAAGACAGCCTATTGGGAAAAGTTACGGAAAATTTTCTCATGATTTTATGTATAATATTTTCTAAAAAAAACCTCAATATTTTTACAGGCGAATAAAAGTGATTTTTTTTTGTCTAGTGACAAGAAAGCCTATTGGGAAAATTTATGGAAAATTTTATATGCGATATTTTCAAAAAACACCCTTACCATTTTTACAGATTAATAAAAGTGTTTTTTTTTTGGTCTAGTGACAAGAAAGCCTATATGCCTAAAAATAATGTTAGTTCGGAGATGGATTTCAAACATTAAGTGATATTGAAAGGAGTCCTCTTCGTGGTTTCATGCTTAGTTGCATTTTATATGATTCTTGAAGTGAATAGAAATAACGAATTTAACACGTATAATTATTCTTCTTGGCATATTTTTGTTGAAATAATTTGCATAGCATAATGATTTTTCCCCAATGGGTTTTATCTCAATTTGAATAATTATATCTGTAGGTCAACTTGTCTTTATTCCACTTTTTTAACTTTTTCTTTTTCGATAAAAATTCTTATTAATTATTTCCTGTAACTTCTTTATCAAAGCCTTTATGAATTCACTGAGGCTTGAGATAAATATTGAAATCATCCGAAAACAAATTTTTACGAAACATTTTTTATGAATTCATTCATTGCACAGGGAAGTTAACTTTGGGCAATGAATCGACAGTCGGAGATCAGAATCGTAATACGCAAGTTCGAATCCCAGTCATTACGAAGGCGTTTACATTTTACTTATAGCCCTGAAAAACGTGTGAATCCACGCATTACTTCCAGCTATAGATTAAATAATGCATATTATGTTGTTAAAAAAACTACGAGTAAACAAAAAAAAAGTTTATAAAAAGATTTTATTTTCAGGATAACACGACCTAAAACGGTTGATATGGATTAAAAAGTGCATATTGTGTTATTAGAAAAAAACTACAGGTGGATAAAACCTATATAACAAAAAATTGTTCTCGGCATGAAATGACCTAAAAAGGTTTGATATAGATTAAATAGTGCATATTTTGTTATTCAAAAAACTAAGGGTGGACACACATAACTTTTATAAAAAAGATTGTTCTCGGCATTAAATGACATAAAAAGGTTGATATTGATTAAAGGGTGCATATTGTGTTATTAAAAAACCTAGGAAGAGAAAAACGTTCAGCAAAAAATGATTGTTTTCGATATTATAAGACCTAAAAAGTTATAATGGATTGAATAGTGCATATTGTGTCATTCAAAAGAAATACATGTGGACCAAAAAACGTTTAAAAAATTGTTCTTGGCATTACGTAATCAAAAAAGGTTTATATGCCGCAAAACAAATAAACATTCATGAATCCACAGACACATGGCATATGTACTAATAAAGTCGAGCGCCAACCCATTAGTCAAGCGCCAACCCATGTTAGGCACAAGGCCATTTTAATGTGCTCATACTTGGCTTTTGTAATCAGTGTTGCTCTTCATCTAGATGAATTACTCTCCCGAGTTAACGAGCCTCATCTACCCGAGACAGCAGTAAGTGAATTTAGTGGTGTTTGGCTGGGATTTGAACTTGTGTAATACGATTCCAGAGACCGAGCTATTTCCACTGCTCCAACTTCGCTGCCCCCAAAAAGACATATGTCTGTGTCTATTTATGAATCTTAGTGTGTGTGTGAATTCGTTCTTTGCAGACACCTAAACGGGTAGGGCGAGTTTTTGGAAATCTCATTTGTTCTATATATGTGTCTGGTAGTGTTGTTTCGAAATATCCTTGATAAATATCAAAAATCTATAATTGATAAAATCTGCTTCTAGAAAGAATGGTCAAATTTAACACATTGGACCCTGAAGGACTAATACATCGGCTCTGGTGATCTCGGGCAAAAGACTACACAGCCTTCCATGTTCCTCTAATAGAACGGCTCTGATTGGCTAGTTGGTAATTTTGTCAGGGTCAAAAGGATTAATGTAAGTTCTTGTTTTCGATATGTAAGGCTTTGCTAAGTCAGGGTCCAAAGGGTTAAACAAAATTTTATGACTTTTAGATTATAAGTTACACCCCCGTTCCAAATTATTAAGTCTTTGGAACCTGACTTAACAAAATTACCAACAAGCCAAACAGACCCGTTCCATAAGGGGGCCGATACTTCGTCCGCGTGGTACTTTGGACTATGTATCCTTAGCCGATATATCGGCCCTTCACTGTTCAAAGGAGAAAAAGCCATTAAAAAAAAATATGTGTGGGGAATCAACTTAACATTCCCAATTGCATGGTAGACCTGTAAAAATATATTTCAAATGGCAGCCAATGCGTTTGAAACTACAAAAATAAAATAAAAATACATTTTGCCTGAACAGACTGTTAATCCACTGGGAAAGTAGTTTAAAAAAAATACAACAAAAAGACCGAACAACGAATTGCATTCTAATTAACGAGTAGAGTATTTGCTACGGTAGCATTTAAAAGAAGTCATTGACAAATCCCAAGTTGTTAAGGAACCAAAAAAAACTAAACCAATTCCGAATAAGTCAACGACTCTTGAGTAAAAGAAATGATAATTATGAAAAAAAAAAGAAGAATGATGCTTAGATCCAAAGATGTTTAGAATCTATATATTAATCTTCTTGTCATGTGTCACAACAAATCACCATCTTATACAGTAATTAAAGAGAACAAATTACCTCGCTTTATAGGTGCTCTTTATTTACCGTAAAATGTGGACTTTTATCTTTCTGGTAAAACCAAAAGTTGTTAATTAATTTTTAATAGTTTTAATTCACTCGAACGGCGTATGCTATAATTTTTCTTAATCAAACCCATTTGGAAAAAGTGATACTTTCACTGTAGTTCTATTTCTTGTAATATCTACAGCAGTTCAAGATTTTTGGTTTTTATTTCGCAGTCTGATCTGAAATATATTCCACTGTTTGTTCTATTGAATAATTTTTTAAAATTTTCAACTACAGAGGAAATTTCCCGGTTTCTGCTAGTATAGAATGATTATCTTAGGTAGTACTCCCTTAAAGAAAATCTAGATCTATATATCGTGTCATGTTCGTGACCAGCAGCATAACCCAGCGTTGAGCGTTCTAATTGATTGATTCGCTTTACGGCAAATCAACCCTTTATGGGTCATTTACTGCCGGGATATTAGTTATTGTAGTATAATCGGGGGAAATCAATTAATTATTATGATTCAGATGAATTTTCTAAAAATATCTTCTTGTATAATTTTATTTCTCTCGAAAATTCGAGTATAATTTTTGTGTGGACTTTCTTGAAAATGTCACTGGGATTATTTTCTTGGTAGTATTTTGATTAGATCTGTTTAAATTCTATAAAATTTGTCAGTATATGTTGCACTGTTTAGTGTATGGCATGGTATGCAAATTAGTGGTATTTTTCCGTTCATTAAATATGAGTGGATGATTAGGGTGTGTCCTATTCGGAGTCTAGTCATTGCCACATCTTCTCTTATTAGGCTTTTATTGCAGGGTGTGTGTACTTACATATCTGTGTTGGGTGTTTGCTTTGGTGTTGTTTGATTTAATTCTACCTTTAGATTTGGTGATTGGATGGTTCTGATGGTGTTAATGTTTATTTATTATTCCCCACTGTTTGGAAAACACGATTAATAACAATTATATCTATATATGTCTATCTCTCTCTCTCTCTCTCTCTCTATATATATATATATATATATATATATATATGTGTGTGTGTGTGTGTGTGTGTGT